>OVBI01000321.1:183-90456 GCA_900406495.1 Sisymbrium altissimum | reverse complement strand
ATTTTGATCAATTATAATTCTTTTAAAGATTAGGTTTAAATAAAAATTAGCTAAAAATCAAATTAACATTTTTTCTTATCTTTAAAAACAAGAAAAAATAATAATAAAGGATTATAATGATCAACAAATTTTTTTAAAAAAATCAGAAGTTGAAAATCCAAAAAATGAAAGTTTTAAGATATCAAATTCTAACTAAATCCAGATATTTCATAATTTTAAATAAAATATATAAATACTAATTATATATTACTAATTCAATATTTAAATATTAAATTTATTAAAATGTTTAATTAGGTTAATTTAGTAATTTCATTTATAAAAAGTGTAGTTTTCAAAAGTATTAAAAGATGGTATATTTTTCAAAATATAATCTCATCCTAAGACCTTTATCCAAATTTCCTCTTAGAAAATAGAGATGAAATTTAACGATTTCAAATCAAGCATGCAATATTCATTAATTTAATCGCGTGCAACCAATTGAAAAATAAATGAGAATTTTGAATAATTTCATTTTATTTTTATCATCAGAACAAAATAATTTGTAACCGCGTTCAAATAAAAATTAATAATAATTTGTAACCAAATATATCACCTGTTTTTGTTTTTGGATGAGAAGCTACTTTGTTCGTCTGAGACACCTGGTGGGTGGTACCAATTGGTACTTGGTACCACTTCAAAATCCAAAGTTCTGATCATTACTCATATTAGAAAGTTTTTTTGGGGTACTCACTTATCAACTCTTTTTTAGGCCAAAGTCCAAAGACATGCATATCGTATATTGAAGTCCAATATATGTATGTGTGTGGGTGTATTTGTTTAAGCAACTCTTATTTCTGAACCTATATTATATCCTCGGTTCCTGTTTAATTTGGTTACACTGATTAGGCTATATGTTTACGGATCACAACTTAAACCGATTAGACTCTGTTTATGAGTTTATTTGCATCATGCATAATTGCATATATTGGTTTGTGGAATAAAACCAAACCTATTCTTTAAAATTGGAATTTGTCTGACTGGGTGGTTCGATTCAGGTTAGAAACACTGGTTCATACAAAAAAAGTCCAAAACCAAAATCCAATAACTGAAATATGTAATTCCATCTGCACACTCTACTTGATCCAACTAGAATTTTAAGTTGCAACTTGTAAGTCACACACACACATATACATATATATATATATACATTATGAGTATTAATGCACACACATTCATATTAATGCTGCACAATATAATCAATGGATGCTATAAATATATGACCCAACTACCAAAAGTAAATATGGTAATCAATACTGAAGTTAATTTCAGATTAGACTAATAATGATATCCTCAGAAATCTGTGAATATAAAACCGAAAACAATGAAAAAAGCAATATCGCTATGAGATTCTCGTGCTCCTCCATTAATGGCCCCAGATGCCAATTTTCTCAAAATTTCTGAAATCCTAATATGTAACCTATAAATCTTTGCTGTCTCTAAGTTAAATGTTTTATTTCTTACTGATGAATTAATAACATAGGTAAGGTCCATAACGACTATATGCATAGTTTCTCACAGTCTACATACTATAGCATTTTGGGTTTAAGTGTTGGAAGATTAATGTGTCACTGATGGAAAGTTTGAACAAAACTTATATCATTCCGCTTTAAAAATATAAGTTATTTCAATAAAAACTATAGCTTAATAAATAAAATATTTTTACACCTCTAGATAACTTTTAGTTTTATTGAAAATGTGTGAACCATTTTTAATTTATATATTCCATGATACTTTTTAATTAATACATATTTTAAAATATCCATGGTGTTTTTAGTTAAGACATCTTATATATTTTAAAACAAACAAAAATATATGTTAAATAAAAATGGATTTTATCGATGATATGCAATGTACTGATATTAAATTCGGATGACATACCACTAAATCATTAATTATGTATGTTTTTCATAAAAGAACTATATATATATATAACATTTCGTTCGTTCCATGTTAATTTCTCTACTTTTCTAGTATACTACAAAACATATCAATACTATTAAGATAAAATACATTTATTTATTTATTAATCTTTAATTATTTATTATATTACATAAAATAAAATTTTTATTACCAAGATTTTAAAATTTTATTAATAATAAAATGATCAAATAAATTACTAACTAAATTTCTTCATAATATCTTTTCGTATTTTCAAAACATTTAAATATAAAGACATATTTTTTTGAATTATAACATAATTTAAAATAAATATTTTTATATTTTAAAATTAAAAACTTCGTTAATATTTATGAAAATAATAAAATAAATTATTAAATTAAATTTTGATATACAAAATAATAATAATAATAAAAATCCTATAATATTATATATAAGTATACTTAAATTATTTAATCAAATGGTAAATGTAATAAAATAACTTAATACACAAATGATCTTTTATGTAAAATTAGATAGAAATATTTTTAAACAGACTAAAATTTAAATATTATAAAAAATTATTTTTTATTTTATTCGGTATATGATGAACCGGTTATAATTGATATTTTTTATGAAATAATATTTATTATGGGATTAAGTATTAAATATAAAAATATTTAAATCAGTATAAAATATGTTAAAAGAATATAAATAAGCTAAAATTTTATTCGTTAATGGATTAAAAAATAATAAATTATATAATATTTTTATATTGAAAATAAAACTATGCAACTAAAATTTTAATCTGTAAATATAATATTAAAATAAATAAATATGAGAAAAAATAAAATTTTAATCAAAATAAATATTAAAGATATAGATTATTATTTATATTAAAGTAAAATTTTATCAAAAATATATTCTTGCATTTTTTAAACGTGGATCAAAATAATATATATATTAATAGTAATTTGTGACCCTGTAACTGCAAGATGGAATTGGCCCACACTTGTTTATGGGTTTAAACAATATGGGCTTTTACTTGAGCCCAGAGATCCAGAAGGATATACGAAAATGCTTTCTTAATCACCATTTAAATCAAGTGAAGTAATACATCGTCTGCTTTTCTTGTTGTCGTCAATTTTTTTAGCATTTGGTAAGTTCAAATTTCTGTTTCAATAAAGAGAATTAAAGAGTTGAAACAAATTTTAGTGACGAACGGTCTTCTATAAAAGTCAACTCACTGGACGGCGATGCGTAAGTTAGGACGAGTCCACAATTGGAAACGTGGATCGGGCTGTATTTTATTATTTGGAACTCAGACAAAGTAACAGACACACTGCAGGCTTTTAGTTGTTCAAAAGTTTTAGAGAAACCCAATACATATTTTCTAACAAAACAATTGATTTGAGATTACAAACCCATTAACTGTATCTCCTTTTTCCTAGAAATTTAACTTATGTTAATTAACCCGTTTATTTTTCAAAGTGTTTGGAAGTTCATTGGTTCAATAAATCGTTTACATAGTGATTCAATTCCTAACATTTAGTAAGGTACTTAATCAATCATTTAAGATATTTTCCTCATTTGTAATATACAGAAAAAGTCCATGTAATCTTTAAAAAGCAGAACCATTATATAAAATAATGAAAAATTAGCATTTAAGATTTGCGACTGTTATAAAAATGTATATAACAATATCCAATAATTTATAGCCAAACGAAAATTAAAACATAAAGAAGATCTGTCGCAGAATTTCTTCTTCATAAGTTGGCCTAACGATCTACATTGCATTACCTGAGCTAAAGAGTAAATACGTAATACCAAAAGAAAAAAGAAGTAAAAAAATGAAGAAGAGACAACACCAAGGAGTGTGCTTGGTAATATTGTATGAGTTAAGTTGATATCTAATCTTCACTTGAGATTTGGTCTTTCTAATAAATGTCAACTTTGAATTTCGAGAGAGCAAAACACGGCCTGAAATTTTGGACCCCATCCATTTACTGTAGCATGCTCATATTTTATTACTTCCATTATTCCTTTTTATTATACTACTTGCGGTGGTGGTGATTGTGATCGTTACATGTTTTATAGATGCCTAAACTTCGAGGATAATCTAAACACTATATTGCATCTAGAAAAATGAAATTTGTTTGCTCTGTTAACAGATGCTAAGAAACCGTGACAAAAAGCCAAGAAAAGTGAAAGAGTTCGAAAATATATACTAACATGGAGAAGGTAGAAATATTTTTAAAATGGCATTTAATACAAAAGTTCGAAGCTTCGCCGAGATTTTAATAATCGTTACTGCGAAAGGTTGATCTCGAAGGTAGAGAGTTTACAATTATTTTACTTTCACATCAATTGTATCGAATTTTATAAACCAATAAAATTAAGAATTTGTCTTTATCTTACGGTTGTCATCATTAACCGTTTAGTTATGCAACTGATTAGCATATATACGTGTTTGACACATGATTAATCTATGTACATGTGACCGCTCTTTAAAACCTAACTTTTTTGTCATTCAACCTATAACTGTTTGTCACACATTTTCATTCAAATTAACGTCTACATGAAGTCAGGATTGGTGAGTTACCGTTGGAGTCACAACGGCAGCCAAAGATACTACATAGAACATAAATCTAATTAATAAGTAATTTTGTTTTTTCATTTATTTCACCTATAAATAAAATCTTCTTTTATGTGTTATGGTGTTATACAAATCATTATGTGCAGTAAGAGAATCCGAACCAAAAATTTATGTGACATTATTTATTAAATTTGGGTTAATTCTGAGTTTCCAACTAAAAACCAATTGATAATTAGTAGATTGGTCATAACCCTTTATATATTAATATTGTTTTTTTTTTAACTTCCGATATGGGACTTAATTTATATCTCAACAATCTCTCCTTCAAATTAAGGACCACATACACACCTCTTCGAGATGATATTTCCATTTCGAATCAATCCCTCTTGGATCGATAATAAGCTCCTCACAGACCCCATTACTCGAAAAACCTCTCACGGTCCTCCATTACTCGAGTTAACGAGATGCATGTATATATCCACTTTTCTCTATGTCTACCGGATTCTGAACTTTGGCCTCTGATACCATGTTAAATTTGGGTTAATTCTAGGTTTCTAACTAAAAACCAATTGGTAATTAGTGTATTGGCCATAACCCTTTATATATTAATATTGGTTCTTTCTAATTTCCGATATAGGATTTAGTTTGTATCCCAACACTATTTAGTTCGCAAAGAAATTTCTATACAAAATCTTATTCCTTTTATATATTTATAATCTTACCATCAAAATCGCATTTGCAATTCCACATAAAAAGGCTTGGATGTCGGTAACTAGTTAAAATGCATTTTTACAGTTGTATCATGTGTTTATAGTGAACTGCATTATTATTTATTACATTTTATCAAGTTTCTTAAGTTCAACCTTGCTTTTTATTCTATTTTTTTGAACTGTTATTTTTATGGATAAACATATTTAATGAGATTACATATATAAAATTTCTAACAGCATCAAGCTTTCAGAAAATTGGGATACGCGTGGAATCAATCTTTAATATAGTTCACAGTATGAGTTCATTACATTTTTGCTTCATGTCATCCATGGATTCAATTTTCTTTTGTTTTATTCAACCGAATTGGATATTTGCCTACCGTTCATCCTAGTGCACTCCATAGGGGTTAAGAAATAAGCTAGTAATTAAAAAATTGGTTGAGAAATAATTTTCCAATGAATCACTAGTACATCTTTCCACCGATGTCAATATGGCTACGTTGGTTGCTTAAGTTGGATGGGATCGTTTCCACGATACTCAGATCTGTAAGTCGAGAGAGAATTAGTTGTCAATGTCAGACAGTGCTAGTCCAGTCCAAGGTTTTTACATGTCCTAAAAAGCCATTTCCATATTAATATATCTAATATCATAAATAATGTTTTAGTAAAAAAACATCATGATAGTAATATAAAAAATATTATATTAAAATTTCATAAATAATTTTTTTTGTAAGAATAAGAAAAGTTAGTAAAAAAATATTTTATTGTTCAAAATTTGACTTTTTGCTTGTTTGTTTATTTAATTATTCATTAAACTCACATACATAATTGAGTTTTTCAACTATTATTTTTTCAGTTTATAGCAAAATCAGCACATTCAATCTCTATTATAATATGGTAAATCACAAATAAGTACTAAAATAGGTTTCAGCAGTGATAACTTATATTGAAATGACTAACTGATAAATAATGATTGTGTTTTGATAACAATTCTCTATTTTGTTAAAGAGATCAAACATTTCAATATATTTCCAAAATTTAAAGGCGAACAAAAAGTGAATCTACCAGAAGACAAAAAAAATTAGAAGGAGAAATTAAACTTTTTTTTGTTGTTTATAATTTTTCTTTTTAATGTTTTAACACAGAATTTTACTAACAAAAATAATAATTATGTTACAGTACATTTTTTTTGTGTCACCAATGTGACAATAAATTTAGTCACAATAGCTTTGTTATGACTTATATGACAATAAGGCTTCGAATGGAGAATGTAAATGAAGTGTTGCGAATCAAACATATTAAGCAGATTAAGTAGAATAAATGTGGATTAAGTAGATTAAGTGATTTAAGTGTGGATCAAGTAGATTTAATGATATAATAAAATGTTTGAATGGTAAAAACGGATAAAAAGTGGTTCATAATATTGTATCAATATTATATATATTATAATTTTTTATGTAAAATTTAAAATTTATTTTAAAAATATTTTGAATGTATAATTTAGTTATTTTTTAAGAGTATTTTGAATTTTATAATAATTTTTATATGAATGTAAAAAATTAAATAGTTTTTAAGAGTATCAATATATCAATTATAATATTAAAATATAAAAAATTAACAATAAATAAATAGTCAAATATTTTTAAATAGATAAATTATAAATTTTTAAAACAGTTTTTAAGAGTATTAGTAAGAAAATACAAAAATTGTATCAATAGAGAAATTAACGAATAGATATATATTTATTAACTTTTATAAATAAAAATAAAATAAATAACTGCAATTGAACATTTAAAATACTCTATTTTAAGAGTATAAATACTGTTACTAGCAGTTTGACAATTTTTTGATAAATTAATCCATTTTTGGTTCTTCCATTTTTTTAATAAAATAACTATTTGTATTTATAAAATTTGGTGAATGGGAAAGAAAAGAAGTTCTCACTCCTCTCGCGTCTGAACCGCTTCTTTTATATTCACCATTGACAATTTATATATGAAATAGCCAACTTCAGGTGTTGGTGGTGAGAAATCTGAAAAGGAGAGGAGGAACACAAATCCATAAAATAAAATAAAGTCAATAACGTCTTGGCTAATGATGATTTTGATGACTGGAAACAATTTTGTTTCTGAAAAATTCCTCATTGGATGCTATCAGTTATAGTTTATTGGAGTGCATCGGTGTTCAGGCTTCACACATCAAGTTTGTTATCTTTTGTGAAATGTTATTAGACTTCCATGACATCCTTCGTTCTCAATATCAGTTTCGTGAACGGATTAAGTATACAATCTAGCGAATAAGTTGGTGTTGTAATAGGCACATAGAGAACCCAAGAAGAAACATATTTACAGAAACATATGGTGATTTTTATGTCACTAGAATATAGTATTTGATATGTTTTTTGAAATGAATTCTAGAATATTGATTTCGAGAAAAGAAACTGTTCCCGAACAAGGCATTTCCTCATCTCTCTGAACTCTTACTCTCTATTCATCAGCTATTTCTTCCATAAAACAATAATTCTCAATTAATACAGAAATCACTCACATAAACGATCCAACAAAATCATTTTGAATATATATGTTGCGTTTTACTTGATGTTCTAAAAAGTGGCTTACGAATTAACAAAAAAAGGTAATTTATGTGTTATCTAGTGGATATTTCTATAGACACTAAAAGTATGTAATTTTGTTATTAGATGGAACTAAAAAGGTTGTAAACGATTTTAGCTGACTTTTAATTCATCACCACTTGATCGGTATTTTTTGTTTGGGTTTCCTATTAGTTTTAGTTAGTTTATTGAAATTAAATTCTGGATTACAGTCCAATTAATGTTTTAGATGGTTTTTAACAGTTTAAAATGTGTGGAAGATTTAAAATTAAAAAGAATCAGAGATGCAGGGCCTGTATGCAGGTATATCTTACAGCATCTAATATTTTGTATTATTCTCCATTTCTGGGTATTTTTTGCAGTCACAATTATTTTTGGATTTACTATGAACCAAGTCTCTTATAAAACAAAAAACTGCTCTGCCATATAAATAAACGACAGTAGAATTCAAAAGCAAGGGCTCCGATAAGATCTATCAAAAACACGATGTCAGAGATTAAATAAATCATACATAAATTCATCCCATGTTTTTTTTTTTTTTTTTTGAACTTTAATTCATCCCATGTTAATGAGCTATGATATTATTATTTCTTTTTTTTTTTTTGAACTATCTATCTATTATAATTATTATTGTGTGTGTGTAAAATTAGATTACGGAGACAATCTCGTAGGATTGTGTCAAAGACTCACAGTCCCACATGTCTCATCTTAAAGCCCAACCTGCCGTTGAAGCGAAGACCTTCGCTGTTTTCCCGTTCTCGCTTATCCAACGTTCAAACAAAGTTTTAATTTTATATTATTATTTTAAACTTTGTCTGATTCTATTCAAAAAAATGCCAAAATTTTCCAGGAGAAAATATTGTCTTGAGAACTTGGTTGTATGTTCACCTTACTATCCAGAACTAAACACAATGATCAATAATCAAATTTAGTTATTTATTTTTACGTTGTGACTGGAAAAGGTTATATTTATATGTACCCTACTAATTAACAAGAAAAAAACAACTACAGCTTTGATTATTTGTGTTTTTGGATATATAAACACAAAAAGAGTAAATGTCATAAATATGTTTGTTATGTACGTTGTGTCAAAAACTTAGATCAACTAACCGGTTCAAGGGACTTAATTTTGTTTTCTCGATCGAACTATCATCATAAAGGAAAAAGAAATTCCGTATAACTGATTTTTTTTTTTTTAAGTAAGCACAATAAATACCAATACAGTAATACTCAGGGTAGCCAATGTTATGATTCTGCACAAATTTTAATCAAGCTAGAAAAAAGAAGAATTAAAGAAAAGCATTCTAAACCAAAATGTCTTTAGTTTTCTCATCCATCTCTAACAACGAGGACAACGGCAAGAACCGCACGGACGTGGAGGAAGTCTCGTCGGAGGAAGAAGACGAAGAACACGACGTGTATAACGACAAAGGAGAAAACGGAGATTCGCCAAGACTCATACTGTTACAACAAGAAGTGCTTGCCTCTCCACCGGCGGCGCCTGAGGCCGAGACGCCGTCGACGTCGTCTTTGGCAATGTTGTTATTGATAGGTTCATTCGTGTGTAGTGCTAAGTTCAAGAGTAGATCGACAAAAGCGGCGAAGATGTATCGATGGCTGGTCTTGGCGTTGACTTTCAAGAACTGGAAGAGAAGCTTCTCGAGGCTTCTCCAGTCGTGGTGAAGCGCATGTGCCTCAACCATTTCCTCCATGGATCTCTTGAAATCTGAGTAAGGGTCGTTGGATTCCAAGGACAAGAGCATGAAGCCTTCCTCCTCTGCTTCTTCTTCTTCTTCTTCTTCTTCTTCTTGTACTCGCTTAGTCGTAGCTTCTTCGAGTATCGAGTTGGATTCTCCTTTGCTTTCGAAGATGAGTCTCTCTGATGATCTTAGCCCTTTTATCACACACTCTATCGATTCTTTAATCTCAGGTGGGTCGAGCTCATCGTCGTCTTGGTCGTGGATAGGGTTGGTGAAAGTGATGGTAGCTCTGAAAGATATGGTTTTTGGGTTTTGATGACAAGAAGGCCATGGCCATGAAGTGGAATTTGTCGATGATGAAACTGAATTTGAATTTGAAGAACACGAAAATGAAGAGCTGTTCTTGTTTAGAAATGGGAGTTTCATTTTTTTTCCTCTTTCCTTTCCTGACTGGTTCTTTGAGAAAAGAAAAATAGGACAGGAAAATAATTTTTTTTTCGTTTGTTTGTTTGGGGATTGGATTCAAAGTAAAAAACTGAGAGAGTTAATGGAGTGAGAGGGAGGGAAGGTTTTAAGGGTTTGAAGAGGGGAAGAACAGGGAGGCTTGGTGGGGTATAATTCTTTACTTATTTTAACGTCTATATATTTATTTATATTTCTTGCTTCTTTTATTTGGTTGTTGTATTAAATTAATGGCTTCAAAATTTAATGTTGTTTGGTTGGGGTTCATTCAATATAATTCAGTACCTTTTCCCGGTTACGCTGTTTTCGTATTTATTATAATGAATGATACTACTTTCTTCTTTTCGTCTTCCTTTCTCAGAGCTTTCTTCCAATCGTAGTAGTATTTTAAACTTTTTGAAAGGATGCTAAAAGGTTCATTTTATCATTTCAAATGTGTATCACAAATTATTGGTTTTAGATTCAACTGAATTTTGATTTTAAATTCTTTTGACAAACATCGTTTACCGTGCTACATTATCGGTGAATTTACTAGACGAATGGCAATAGTAGTATTTTGAAAGTTAGCTAAGTGTCAATGATCGCGGTTTCAAAAAGATAATTGAAGCTTTCCGTACTAGGGGACTACAAGTATATGTTGCACGTGGCAAAGAAACGTAATTGTTATTCCTAAAGAAAGACAAAATATTAGGTCACATTAAAGTTTGGTCCATATAAGATTCAAAATTTTAATTTACTTCCCATTCCCATATTGAGTTCATGTCTCCAGAAGTAAGCATCTATATGCTTTTTTTGTTGTTCTTCTTCAAAGGTTAACATACAAATGTAAATTGCGGATGTAGCAAGCTGCTAGCAAGCCGATTTCCCGACTGAATTCCACAATACACCAAACTTGTTATTTTAGAGGTGAAGAGTTCAAATCCTACCTTTCTTTCAAGGAAAAAAATAATAATAATTGAAACTCGACAT
Source organism: Sisymbrium altissimum (assembly GCA_900406495.1). Taxonomy (NCBI): domain Eukaryota; kingdom Viridiplantae; phylum Streptophyta; class Magnoliopsida; order Brassicales; family Brassicaceae; genus Sisymbrium; species Sisymbrium altissimum. The sequence goes on along the minus strand of OVBI01000321.1, from coordinate 79,494 downwards.
CTCTTTTATTTATCATAATTTTAAAGGATTCATAAAAATACTTCATATGTTTCTAATAGCAAATTGGTTAAATGTATGTCTATTTATTAAGAAAATTAAAAATATTATTTTGACATATACATAATTTGTAATAAATGACTTTTACGGATACATGAAAAAATAGTATTGCTTAAAGCACAAAGCATCACTTGCTTTGTAGTTTACGTTTTAACATCTTAGATTTTTTACTTTTACTAACTCAAGTTTAGTTCTCGAACTTAATTAATTTGTGTTTTTATTTTTTAATAAATTTAGTTCTCGGAATAATGTTTTTATTGTTTCAGTTATATACTTGTATAGGAATTTACAATCAAAACCAAAATTAAGTCATTTAAAACTAACCAATTCACTTAAATTATTTTAGTTACTATTCTTTATAGATTCTAAAACCAAAATCGAAAATAAAAAACGAAAGAGAGATGAACAAAGCCATAATACGAGACCATACTTTTGACTTCAAACATAAGTCAATGGTTTAAATGGAAAAACAAAAAAGGAGGGCTAGATAATATAAGAAGAAAAACTCAACAACCAATTAAACCAACAAATCAACCAACTAAACTGACCAACAAACAAAAGATATGACGTCGATTTTAATAAATTTTGTAAAATCAGACAGTATCCTAAATTTTGCAATTATTTTGTATATAAAAACTAATTGTTATTACACGTCTCCTCCCCGAATCGGAAACATATTTTGTGTCTCTCTTTCATGGAAACTGCTCGCACCTGAAACCTATAAACATATATCTAAAGTTTCGTATAATCGTAATACACATGCATGTATTATACATTTATGTCCATAATTCATCACCGACGGTTCAAGAAATGCTTACATATATGATTTATCGTTCAGAATAGATAGTTTACTTTTGAGTGAACTAATTGTTATTACACGTCTCCTCCCCGAATCGGAAACATATTTTGTGTTTCTCTTTCATGGAAACTGCTCGCACCTGAACCTATTTACATATATATAAAGTTTCGTATATTTATAATACACATGCATGTATTATATATTTATGTTCATAATTCATCACCGACGGTCCAAGACATGTTTACATCTATGATTTATCGTTCAGAATAGATAGTTTACTTTTGAGTGGGAATGATTCTTCCATAAAATAGTACCTCTGAATCTTGAATGTCTTATTATTATTTTTCTGTAAGATGCAGTAGATCACTTAAATAAAAGTCATGATTAAAAAGAGTAATTAATAATCATAGATCGTATCAGTGAATTTATATTTTATAGAAGGCAGGGCCATGTGAGTCTCTCCTAATTCCATTTCGCACGTACCTTTCACTCACGTGCCTCTCACGCGTCGCCAGTAAAGAGATTGCGACACGGGAGGAGAGATATCTCTATCATCATCATATCTATATTAAAAAATTTAAACCATCTCAATAGACAATATATTGTCGAAGTAGAAGCTTCGAAATAATTATAAAATTATTAGTGTAGATATTAGACAAATCATGTGGATTTTTAAAAACGAAGATAACGATTGATAGCTGTGTCTTGTAAATTCTAATTATGCCATAAGCTTCATGGATGCTTCGCATATCGTTTCATTTGACTCATCACACTTTCTTTATATAACAATATTCATTGCTCTGAGCAGCTAATTAATCATTGTGATACTTTAAACTTTAAACCATACAAAAAATAATATCTACGGATCCTCTTTTGAAAAGATGTCAACATGTATTTACGAAGTACGAACCATGAGAGATATCAGAATCTTATTCTATGTTTTTTTTTCCTTTTCACAAAGCAGTTTTTTTTTTTCTATATTGAATAAATTGTATCCTACAGAAAAAAAAAATTAGATAACTCTTTTACATAAAAAGAAGAAACCATGATAAGCAGCAAACAGAACATAATGATCACAAACAATCACACGTCTTCCTGAGTTGGTATTTGGGTTGACAACATTCACCTGAGCTTGAGCCTTAAGGTATTGGTAGCGTTGAAAATGTTCGAACCATAGGTAGAACCGTAGAAAAATGTTTAAGCTCGCTATTATTGCGACGAAGGTTGCAATGTTGGAATATTTATTTATTTTCCTTTTCTCCTTAAGTTACTTTTAATAACTATCAAAGGTGAAGTCGCGAAAATTGTAGTTGCAATTGTTCATAAAGTTGAAACTGATAAACCGTGATTCGCATTTTTGTTATCACCATCAAAGATGAATCATAATAGATCATATTCTAGGTTCATAAGGTTCAGGTCAATAGAATGTGATTCAAATGCGAGATTCTCAACAATAAAAAAAGGTATTAACAATATTTGGATTCTTCTTACTAACTCATAATCTGTTCCAAAATTCTTTTTACTAAGACTAAATAATTAAATGGTTAGAAAATATTCGTTATGGAAGTTTGAGGGTGGTGGAAGAGCAAAGGAAGGGACCATTTGGTGGCATGCACCACCAGCTGAGAGAATGTGGTCCACTTCCGACGAAATCTATCCTCCTCTCTTCATCGCTATATCAAAATTATGATTCCTTTCTACTAATTTACAAACTCTATATAGTAATATTATCCTCAGCTTAGCTCACCTATTTTGGATATATTTGAAAATTCATTCGTTTCTAATTCAGTCCAATTAATATTACTACCTTGTTCCACCTTATAGTTTAAATTTATATTGATGAATAAGCAAAAGTCGTTTTAAGTATTTTTATAACTGGAACTATATGATATAAATTTAAATTAATATCTATCAATGGTTTTAGTCCAGAAAAGAAAAGCAATATATTGAAATCTGATGACTTCTCCATTATATATTTTGGATATAGAACGAGGTTTTAACATAAAAGTTATCCTGAAACAAACTCATGACATAGAAACACACATGTTGTAACAATAATTGAGATATCTTGAGGCATGCATTATATATAATGTGATTGTTTTGGGTCCATGAAATTGCAGCGACGTGACTAAAGTGGCGAGGAGGGGACAGTGTGTTGTTGTCACGAATACGAAAGATATAATATTTGTAGCTCAGAAGTTGGAGAATGTCATGTTACGGTTTTTGATCTTTGAATATAAAAGAATGATTAAATGTGAAGATTATCGCTTTCAAGGAATGTAGGCCCAATCTTATCTGGGTAATCCTTATTTCTTTGGGACCATTGTTGTGTCTTCTCTTTAGTGGCCCTAATGGACATATATTTCACTCAGTAGAGTGTTCCATCCATGAAAAATATTAAAATCTATAATGTTTATGGTAATTTAAGATTAATAGTTGAAAGCAACCTCAAATATATTTGCCAAAAATGAAGACAGCTGATGATGATGATGATGATAGGCGTCATAACCAATGTGTCGTGGATCTTCCATTCGTAGTATCACCAAAACTTGATCAAATCACTCACATTATGTTCTCTATAGCGGAACTTGTACGATTTGGATTTTAAAAAACATTAAAATGAGAAAATGGGCTAAGACTGTAAGAGGAAGAGAATGTACAATTGTACAAACACGATGCAACGAGTTCGTATATCAATTTCAGAATCCTAAGTCTTGGTCAAGCGTCTCCTAACAGTCTATTAAGTTACAGTGACCCGATCCAAAAAAGTAACATAAATTGGGCCTTATGGACATAAATATTTTGGATCCTTTAGGCTACAATAAATTATTGTTTTAAGAAGGTCTTCAACCTATGATTTTTTACAAAACAGAATTTGGACATGAGCCTCGGACCTTGACACCTCTACTTACACGAGCAAAGATATCAACTCGATCTTGTTAAAGAAAAAGATAATGCAAGATCGTAGTGATTTGTTTCACTATGTTGTAACAACACTCCGTGAAAAACTGAAACTAAAAACACCATTCAGTATCTTTTACCATGTTGTATTTTACCATCTGCTTTCAATAAAATTTGATCTACAAGAAAAGAAAGATATGTACATTGTATTAACCTTTATTGTTTAATTGATCCGGCCTTCGAACTCGGTTCAGTAGCTGGGTTTCTTGTGAATAATGGGCTTTGAAGAGGATAAAAGTTGTTAGTGGGCTAGGTGCATTTTTAGGCTCGTAAAGTTGTTGAAAGGAGCCGTTAAAGAAGGAAAGGATTCTAGAGCTTCTTCTTCCTTTAAAATTCTTTCTAATTATTCTATTGATAGCCTCTATTAGAACTGATCAAGATTCACACAGCTTTCAAAATCTTTGATATTATAGTGGATGTTGCGAGCTACAGATTCGCCGAGACATGCCCTTGAAAGATAGAGGTAGTCGTAATTCGAGTGTTGTGCGATCGTGTTTGATTCGATTAATTACAAACTGAGCTCAGAGTGGAATCAAAGATAATTGCTACTTTAGTTATTTTTTGTACACATAATTCTTTTTTTTTTAAACATGAAAAAACTGTGACTTAGGTACAAAAGTTTCTACCATGCAATCATTGGTAAAGACATTTCAGTGGATTACTTAAAGATAAATGTAGCTTTTAAAATTTTAAATATGATGTATTTTGTAAAACCATTGATATATAGAGATATTTGGTTGATATTTGCCTCCATGCGATTGGCAATTAATATATAAGGTAACCTCGAATAGCCAGAACTTTGAATTCTATACAATTGTTAACTATAGAAAAAAAATCTAATACATAGGCATAAGAGAGTGAAAATTGAGAAAGGTTAAAAGAAGAATCAATACGATTTTGCTTTAAATAATACAAAATGAAGCTAGTAAAATTAAGGGATCAACATCTAAAACACATCACAGGGACCAGATGTGAAGTCTTTTTCTATCCTTGTGGGCTTCTCGTCTGGTGCACATCTCCTGTGAAACTTATGTCCTGCAAAACAAAATGATAAATCTTAATTATTTAAAAACTGCTTAATTTTCCAGTCCGTTGCAAAAGTATCAAATAGATCTAGACTTCCCATTTACTTTGGCTTATTCAACATAAAGATATATTAGGTGTTAGACGTAAATAAATCTCCTGAAAAATGTTAATCTGTCTTGATTATTGGGAAGCCTCTCATTACAGGTGGGTCAAAAAACCAAATAGTTTCGTTGTCAAAGAGTTGATATATTGTGACGGTACTAGAAACCAATAATAGATGTGCCTATGTATACATCAACTTACACACGTAAGATCGACACATCAATTATGCTTGTTCATGTATAAAGATTAGGTATAGAAGAAAAGTTTCACGGAATTGTCAAAACTATTGTTTTAAAAGACTAAAAAGCATATGATAGAAATGGAAAACGTGCATGCCCAACAATAACAAACACAAATAAATATTATAGTAACAATAGTAGTAGCAATAATAATAACAATAATGGACCACACTTTTTCTAGGATAAGTTTAGAAGACTAGTCGGCGTGATAGGTTAACACTTAACAGTACAATAGGTTAACACTGAATATTACAACTTCGCGATTTTCTTCTGTCCTCCCAAGACAAAAAAAAAGACTATTTATTTAATTTTTTTTTTTGTTAAAACTATCCATTAAATTTGTTCCTTTTCTTACTTTTTTTTTTCTTACTTTCGGTATAAAAAGGAAAAATAATCTACACACTGTTAATTTGTTTGAGAAAACATATAGGGCACATAACTAAAGGACGTTGAGATAGAGTATCGTCATGGTAAAATTATAAATGGAAAAAGGTCAAACCAACTCGAATAACTATATCTGACATTCTGACCATGCAAACGCGTGTAAGCGAAACATAAAACGTCGGTTTAAATGATATGGACGTTTACTTTGATTTTTAACTACTCTACTTAGACTTTAACAAACCGAAAATATATTAAGTTATTTGTTTATTACTTAAAATAATATATTGAAACGTACCATGTAGTACGGAGGAGGATAGTGTTGTTGAGGGTAGAAATGAAACTGGTCGTGATTGGTTGGACATGTAGTGGAACCGTCAGGTGTAGATGGCTCGGACCAGTCTGAGTCTAGCTGGCACTCCATGTTCACTCCGAACAGTCTCAATGTCTTCGAGTTTCCTCTCTGACTCTCCACCGCTTGAGCTCCTGGCATCAAATTAATGTATCCAAATTATATAAAATAATTTAGAAACTGAAATGATGAGGTTTTTTTTATCAAAAATAAAAAAAAAGAAAAACAAGTTGAGGAATCTATATACTTTAGCCATGTAATTTCCCAAAAGGAACACGACTTTATTGGAAAAGTTTTACCATTTTGGTACTCAGATGACAAGCTTTACCACAATGACACGTCACGTTTAGGTATATGTGATAATATGCGAATTACATTTGTAGTGCAAATCGTTATGTCCTCATTCGCATAAAACAATTATATATCAGAAAAATGTATGCAATATACTCCAAACTATGTTTAATGATGGGTTCTAGACTTGGTTGATTTCTTAGATCGAGTTTTAGTAAATGCATATCTCCGGAATATATAGCGAGCGAGTGAATACCGTTTTGGTTACGGTCCAAGATACCGATAAAAATAATGTTGCGTAGAAACACGGATATATAAAATATATATATATATATAGATATATATATATATATATATATATATATATGTAATGTAGTGAAAAATGAAAATGGATACAGAGTAGGTGTAAGGATACGCAACAAATGTCGCGCAGTGTTGATAATACGAATCCGATTCCGTTTCTATGGGCTTCCATCATTTCTTTATTTTTACTTCTCTAGTTTCTTTAAAGAGCGTCCTACCCCCTCCTCTCACGCGCCGATTACAAACCCCAAACACGATAAAGAGTTTTTCAGTTGTTCACGTAACTTCAAATATTACGAGATATAGATTTTCACTTTAATTTTTGTTTTTGTTACCTTTACCTCAAAATAAATAAATAAAAAATATCACATGACTCGTTAAATTTTAGTTCTGTTATATACCCAAAAAGTGCATGTAAAATGAAATTATACGTTGACAATAATTAGAAGCGACAAAATGGACTTCTCTTCCAATTTTAATAAATTTTACTAAATATAACTATATGGTTTGAATTTCACTGAGATTATTGTAGTTGGTATTGATATTTTTCTATGGTAAATAATCGGATTTTTCATAGATTCTGGAGTTGGCTTGGATTCAAGGATTTCGGTCCGAAAAAATCTCCTTGTTATAGTTATTGTTAAATAAAGAAATAAAAACCAAATTTCATGTGTGTCTAATTAATTAATAAAAAAAGGGTACCTGCATGAGGATAATATTGGAGCGAGACATTGGATTGTAGATGGCGATAAGAGTCGGAGGAGGAGGAAGAGTCGCCGCGTCTTCTCCAGCCAATAAAGAATCTTCCTCCGTCAGCACGGTGGCGATGGAAGAGAACGACGTCACCGGCGTCGAGGTGCTTCTCCTTGACGTATCTGCTCCATCCTTTCGTCAAGACGTAACTCTGGCTACTGTTCCAATACGAGTATCTGAATCTCCATGGCTTACCTTCCTCGTCCTCAAAGCAGAGGAGTAGTCCCTTCTCCACTGCGTCTGCGGCGGCTGCCGCGAGAGGGAAGTATCTCTCGGCGTGTTGTTTTGGGATGACGAGGCGGTTGAGTTTTCCGACATCACTCGGGGTTAAGGGTTTCTCGAAAAGCGCTTCTTTTTCCTCCACCACGTCGTTTTGGTGGTGGTGGTGTTGCTGCTGCTGCTGTTGTTGCCACATGAGAGAATGGTAGTTGAAATCGCTTGAGTATTGATTTATTGACATTTGAATGAGAGAGAAACAGATGACGAATAGTGATGAGAGAGAGAGATGGCAAATGTTTTTTGAGATACCAATGCTCCTTTAGGGAGGTTACATGTATCTACCTCTATTTATATGTGTGTATATATATATGTTTCAAAGAAAGAGAAAATCATCAATTCTTCTATGATCAAGTATATGTAAGATATGCGTTTCTAGTGTAATGTATGTAAGGATATATATAAATTAAAGTGTATATAATTGGACATAAATATCATATATGACATCCATTGAAAAGAGAATTATATTCCTGATAGAAATGTAAAAAGTTCACCGTTTCTAAACACACAGAAAATATGAAAAGGTGGGTGTATTTTTCCGTATAAACATCATATATAAACATTAGGAATTGTTATTTCCTGATATTTTAGGGTCTATAGATTTCACATTTTGGTTTTCTTTACATATTATATATATGTAACATATCTATATTTACATGTGAGATGTGTTTTGTCGGGATCAGGCACATGTTATCGCATTATCCTTCATTTTCTAGCTTACTACTAACTTCTCAAGCACGTGCATTCCATTCACCTCCCAACAAATCATCCAATTATCTCATTCTTAATTGTGTTAGATTTTGACATACCGACATTTGTATTACGAATAAACACATCATTATGTGTAGTTTTCTTCCATTTAAATTGTTTTTACAATACTATCCATTCATTTTCATTATAATTTTTTTGACACTATTCATAGAGTAGAAGAATTTTATAATTCCAGAAATAGTAAGTAGGTCTAGTTTTTTTTTTTTTTTTGATTAATGAATAATGAGGATAGAAAAATATTAAAAACAAAAAAGCGAAGAAAGGCAGATACATGGACCAAAGCCTAGAAAAGATCTTTTGTCTCTTAACCAAGAAGATTTCTATGTACAGCCTTTCCTTATTTAGTTTTTCCATCACGTGCATGACACATCTCATTAATATTTACGAATTGTTCATAAAATTTCGAAAATTGTTTGTCTCTGGCTATTTTATGTGAAATGATAAAAACAAATAATTGATCAGGATAATAATAACTTTTAAAAAAGAACATATAGCTTTGTGTTTCCAAAGAGAAGAGTCGTGGGAGGGATAGAGATAAGATCTGTCTTCAATTGTCTGCTCCTTCTCTCTTCAGTCGTGTTTCAATCCTCTCCTCACATTCTCCCCTCACAAACAAACATAAAATAAAACAAGAATATATATTCGTTAATGTATTATGTACGTATTACGTAAACCCAAAACAAACTTTTCTAATTTGTTACTTGCTTTTTGTTTTTTATGTCATTCCGACTATTTTTGTCCTCTTTGTTTCCTTTTTCTGACATATACAATCTGTCATTAGTGGCTTTGCTCATGAGATTTTTTTTATTTCTATTATTATGCTAAATTTGAATTTGTATATAGTCGCAAGTTATTAGGCTATACGTCCTAGTCAAAAGCTAATTTTTTCTAATATCTCAGAAGCTTATTTAAGAAATGTAAGGATGGATTTGACTGTTTTTGTTCTGTTGATTCACACTAGGACTAAGTTCTATTAGACATAACATTTTATTATACATTTCAGGATTATAGGTTGAATAATACTCTAAGTTAGAGGCCTGAATAAGAAGTATGCAAGTCCCCCTCAAATTTCTTACAACCTTTAATAACTAGCAATTAATGATATTATAACAATCGTGTGACTTCGACAGTAATTGTATATTTATATGGTGATTTAGTCTGATGTTTCTAAACTCGATCGCTAAATTAGCTGTCCTCCCAAAAAATAGTGCCTTCATAATCCGGAGTTCGAACATTGATCACGGGGAGGAGATGATCAGCGCCGGCCTGAAACTCTTGAGATATAGAGATTCATAGTGAGTTAGATTAAATAAAGGTCAATTGGAAAGGGAGGGGGGGTCAACTAACCCCTGAGAAACGTATAAAATTTGGTTTGCGAATTTATTTCCAGAGTTATTGTTGTCATGTCACTTTTGAGCCTCATATATTGAATTCAAATTAATTTCCTACAAGTCTTTTTCAGTTAATAAATTAATTACAACCCCATATATTTAGCTCCGCCAGTGTTGTTAGAGGTCCAATAATCTCGTTACCATATGTAACCAAACACAGGGGTCGTTCTGAAGTTCTAAATCTGTGTGATATGAGTTCAAATTCGACATTCTGTAGTACAACTTAGGTTGGTGATAAAGAAATGCAACTTAACAACTTGGACAAATAAGTGTAACAATTTACGTATAACAAAATACGTCATATATTGTCGACAACTTGTATCGAAATAGGATAAAAGAAAAAAAATGCTTCAGAAAAGTTTTGTCCACCAAAAGGTTGTTAATGTATCTGTACTTTAAAAAAATCGGTCAAGTGATAAATAGTACCTCATCCTCGATTGCCGCGAAACTTCCTCAATTTCCAAGTAGATTCATTCTTTCAGGTAAACCCTTCTTTTTCACTTCTACTTCTGACATTAATGTTTCTCTCCACTATTATTACACTCACCCTTACGTAGTAAAATGGGTTTATAAGAGTTATAAGAGTTCTTCTCGGCAAATTCGTAAGAGAAACATTTTCCATTCAGTTTTGGTTATATTCGACATTAATTATGATCGGTTTCTCGGCAAATTCATAATAAATTTCTGCCTGAAAATTTGACTACACGTTTAAAATTGGTTAACGCCTTCCTGAAGGTTTAAATTTATGTCAGTTGACTTTTTAAAAACTTTATTTTTCCAAACTTTTATTTTTCCAATGAACCACAGCAATTATTGACAATATTTAATTTCAGCTACAAAGTTACCGAGAAAAAACAATCTGTAATATGGTTTTTTCAGATAAACCCATGAACTACAATAAAAGAGATCCCATATCTAAATTATCTTCGAAAACATATTGATATTATTAATAAACGATGCTTCATAACATGCAAACGTTACACTGGTTATTAATTCATTAAATGAATGCATCTTATGATATATAGAAAACTGAATGAATTAAATAGTATAAGAAACGAAAAGATATCAGTAATTAGAATAGCAGAGAAGGAACATGGATCCTTGGCGAAGAATCGAAGAGGGAATCATATATAAATATACATATAGATAAAAAGAGAGACAAACAAATTCCAAGAAATTGTAAAATTTGAGGAGAGATCTTTGGATTCATAAAATAAAGAAGATATGAGATTAATTGCAAGGGAAGTGAGTGAGACTTGACCATGCACGAAGGTCATATATGCTCTACCTTTATGGGTATTTTGCTTTGCTGTACTTATTTTGATTCCCTTTTCGCAATTATTGTGTTCCCGTTTATGATCCCAATAACGTATTTTATTAGGTACAATACTAAATATCTAATCTTTTAATATATAAAAGGTTATATATATGATGAATATACACACGACGTATACGACTAAAATCTTCATGTTAAGCTGTGACGTAAATCCTTACTTTTCAAGTAATATATATAATACTAATGTAACACATAAAATTATTAATTTGAATCGCAATTCAATAGTTCGGTTAGAATAAGCTAGCCAAACCATTAGTGAATAGTGATGAGCAATCGGAAATGATCTGGACTAGTTTTAAAGTTGAAGTCTTTTGGATTCGATTCGATATATTAGTAAATGTAATTATTTTGAACTGTTGGATTTCAAATTTTGATTCGAAAATTGACCAAAACAACTACGACAATCCATACTAATGCTCATAAAAAAAAGTTTAAAACTTTATAGACGAAAATAGCTTTTTTCTACCAATCAACTATATATGGTGTGATGTTGTTCTATTGTTTTTTGTATCGAAAATAACTATTCTTTTAGTAGAGTTCCGAAGATTATCGGAATAATTAATTGTGATGTATGTAGTTTCATAAGCTTCATTAGAATAGATAAACTACAATACGTGACTGTTAATAAAGCATTTTAGACAACCCTCCAATAATTTCCAGTTAGTTCTCAAGTCCCAACTGTTGTTAGATTCTTCGACCAATAAACCAATTTGATAAACGAAAAGTTGAAAGCAAAATATTAGTTTTGTATTCAAATATCCAAGATATTAAAATTTTTATTCAAAAATACTATTTTAGATGGAAACTATTAAAAATAACTCATAATATTAAACATAACATTTTTAATATTCATTCTACCATCTTTAGAATAGGCATTATATTAAATCCATCAAAAAGATGTGAAAATCTTTCCAATTTGTGCCAGCATAACCAACTTGACTATATTTTGTTCCCATATATATGAACTCAAAAATATGAGAACTAAGAAAACGAAGAATCCCTAATTTGTGTGCTTCTTCTCTTTTTTCTTTTTTTTTTTGTTATCAATACAAATTGAGCTATCTACTATAAAAGTTTCCAAAAAATTATAAAATATAAGAATTGAAGATAAATCTCCAAAGGGATTTTAAACATATTATAAGGGTCTTAAAGTTGCATAATCAGATTTTGAGTTAGAAAACTCTGTTATTCTGAAGTAGAAAAGTTTCCAGAATGATTAAAGATGTAAAAGAATGGTTGAATGCGCAAAATCTTCTATCCCCTACAGACCGATTCCCAAAAAAATACTCAAAATTTACCTCCGAGTAAATCATGATGCATATGGAACAAAGACTTGTAGTTTGCAGGTCTGGCATAGAGCTTCTACTACCAATCATCAAAAAGGAACGATTCTCATTCTCAATCGTTGCTTTTCATCAAATTACCCTTTGTAGCTGAGGGATTAGCGTTGTCAGCAGTTATGGAATGCATTTTATTCTTGAATTTCAAGAATGTATTTTACGAAATCATCACACACATGCAATTAAGACATTTATCTCGATAAATTATTGAGTGATTATGGACGATTGTGAAATTTTCATGTCTGAAAGGTGGAGATAGTGTTGGAGGGATAACAATGGATCAGGCGATCATTCAATCTAAAAATCGATTTAATTATCAAAAAAAAAGAAAAAATATATATATATAAGTTAAATTAATTAAGTGTGATTTGTGAGTTGAGCCGACCACTTATAAAGGCGAATATATATTAACCACTATTTGTATTGGTACTGATACAATTTTTTTTTTCCTAGATGACAAGTTCAAGATTTATTAGTTGCATTGTATATATTTTAATAAATTAATATATTATTGGGCCAAAATATTATGTTGTTTGGAATCTAGTCAAAACTAGGATTGGCTCTGTCCATGAGTTTGAGGTGTATGAAATTCAAACTCGGCAAAAACCTCGGCTAATGCTATTGCGAGAAGTGTAACTAGAAATGAAAGGCCTCATTCCTATATGACATTCAGTATTCTATATTTCTCTTTCGTTACTTGCAAATTTTTTTCTTAAGGCTAGGTAAGCTGTGATGCAGCATCATTGTTTCAACCAATGCTGATTTCATGGCTTTTAGCATGGGGTTTAAACGGATGAAAAACACATTGTTAAATAAGATATTTTCTTAATCGGTTTTTTCCGAAGTATTTTCTTTATCATTTGACGTTGAAGAAAATAAAATCATTTTACGTAACCGATGAAATGAAAGAAAAAGGAACTAACAGACAATAGTGTAGTCACTGGAAAAGAAAACTATTTCCTATCCTGAATTAATAAGTATCTTTAATCTTCCTATGTTCTCGTCTGCTTAACCAATAAAATAGCCTTTGTTCCTAGCTTACGTCGTTTTAATTTTGGCAGCAGCCAGAAAGTAGCGTCTTCGACTCAATGAATATTGAACTAATCCAGCATTTCGGCTAAAGTACGTTACATTGCTCTTAGTAATATATGATATAATTAAATATATAAAGCATCAAAATTTAAACGTATAGTGACAAAAGAACATTATGATAGAAGTAGCTAGACTATACCCACGTGCTACTACGTACACCTACGTCTAAGTATGTGTACAATGTGCATGTACATTTGTGTACATATACACGTACGATATTCGTAGAATTTTGATTATGAAACTAATGTAATAATTAAAAATAGACAGAGAATCCAAGTTTGATTTAGTAGGTATCTGACACACCTGGATTAAAAGTAAACTATATTTTTTAAAAGAGATATGAGATATCTGTGTAAGTTCATTGCACTTAGATACAAGATTGCTTTTAAATACAGAGAATTATGGCAAGAATAATGGACGAGTATACTGACACAAATCAGATGTCTTAAACAAATGCTGTGATTAAGTGTGTAATTAACTTGATAGTCAATAAACTTAATAAGTAATAGTAATACACTCCACTCCATTTGGACAGATGAGTGTTATTATATATTATCTTTACATATATATTAATGTATACTATGGACAGACAAGAGTTAAGTACCCAAAATAAACATATATATAATCACCATTCAGCAGCCTGAGACTTTCAGACCAAATTCTCGTCTAATTAATAGATACATGGACCCTAATTTGGGCCTGTTAAATAGTCTCAATCGTTTTAGAAATATCTGGAAAATAAATTATAGGAGTCCAATTTTAGTCCAAAAAGAAATAGAAAAAAGAGAGCCCAATTTTGTCCCGGGTAGCGTATCGGAACTGGACGAACCGGATTCAAATTCGAATTTACATACTATTATATATTACTATGATTTTACCTTTACAATGGTGCATTTTTAAGCTTATCCAGAGAAATAACTTTTGGTTGTAAACTTATTTCTTTTATGACGGCCTTTTCTTGTAATATACCGTATGTACGACATTTCTTGTGTTAGAGTTTATACAAAAACATATTTCCAGGACTTGTCTCTTCCAGACGTATCTAAAAGCGGGTTTTTACCAGATTAGTACGATTTTGTGAGACCTTTAGGATTGGTTTTCACACTTGGTCGTTCTTTTCTACAAGATATGTTTTATTCTTTGTATGAGAGTGTATGTTAAGTCCTTCAATAGTTATATCTGTTGGGATACAAACTAAGTCCTACATCAAAAGTTAAAAAGAACATTAATATATAAAGGGTTATGGCCAATTCATTAATTACCAATTGGTTTTTACTTGAAAGCCCAGAATTAATCCAAATTTATACATGGTATCAGAGCCCAAGGTTCAGAGCCCGTAAATCTATAAAAAAGTGGATATATACATATCTCTTGTTAACCCGAATAATGGAGGTCCGTAAGGGGCTTATTGAGTAATGGGGCCCGTGAGGGGCTTATTGTCGGTCCATGTGGGATCGATTCGAGATGGAGGTAGCATCTCGAAGAGGTGTGTATATGGTCCTTAGTTTGAAGGGAAAATTGTTGGGATATCAACTAAGTCCCACATCGGAAGTTAAAAAGAACCAACATTAATATATAAAGAATTAGGGTCAGTCCACTAATTACCAATTGGTTTTTAGTTGGAAGTGTAGAATTAATCCAAATTTATACAACATCCACCGTTATAATGGAGTTTGTATTTCGTTGTCTGTGAGATGGTTGTACCCATTGCTAACTTTAATACAAAATGGTAACCGAACAAAAAAAAAAAGGTGAAATTCCTAAAACCCTATGTATCTTAAGCTTTTAACTGTTACTATATCTGTTGTCAAAGAAAAAATAGCTATTACAACATCTAATAATTGACCAAAACTACGCCAAACCGAATTTAAAATACATTTTAGCCCATTTCTTAAATATTTGTAAAGGCTAAAAAATGGCACAAAAGAAAACTATCAAATAAAATAGAGTAATTACTTCCACCGGGGAAAAGACAATTATGAACGAACAAATAAGTATGAAAGCGACTTTTTAATATGTTTTCTCAATTGGTATCGCAAATTGTGTATGTAATGCATGCGCCAACATCAGTGCTTGACAATATAAGAAATACAATTCAAAAAATTTAACTGTACATATGCAGTCTGTCAAAAGAGAAAAATTAGGTTGAGAGTAGGAACCGGAAACAAATAAATACATAAAATAATGTCGTCGGCTTATTTTAATATCTCACAAATGAAATCATCCAATAACATTTTTGTGATTAACTTGGATAACATTTTGTTAGTTATGAACTTAAAATGAAACTATACCGATATTTGATTTGAACTATCTTAAGTTTAAGGACGTCAAAGAAATTGGTTATAATACTTTTACACAAAATCTAAAACTATCTAACAAACTCAGCAGGGATCGATGAATATAAATGTGTTTCATACAATATTATTATTATATATATATGTTTTTATTGAAATAAAATGTTAAATCATAGCTATATTATAAATATTATACGTAAAAAAGAATAATCTATAACGAACTTACTAAACAATATATCATCATCTATTTAAGATAAAATAATGGATAGATTATTAGTAAGAACTAATAACAAATTCACAAAATCAAAATTGATGTCTGTACATTTTTTTGAAAATATATATTTTTAATGCTCAAAGTTTAATATGGTTTTCTACAAACGATATCAAATTACTATATAATCCAAACTAATAAATTTAAACTTTAACTTATTACAATTTAGTTAGCAGGATATTAACCGAATGCATGCATAATAGTATATTCAAATAATGTTTTAATAAATATAGAAAATGTCAAGATGACGTTTCTTATCAAATAATTTTCAATCATGCTGATGTAAATCATTGTTGGCCTTTCCTTTTCTCATTCAGCCTTTTCTTTTTGGTTATTACATAACAGTTTTTATTTTATTTAAAATAAAGCTGCATAAACCTAATCGACGGTGATATCTTAGACATATAATTCAAGGAAACCCTTAATCTAATGTTATATATAAGGTTGTCCATTCCCTCTTGTTTCTGTAATTACATTAATTAAACTTTGTTTGTTTTTCTCCTAAAATTTAGAGACAAGATCCGTATCTCATATATTAGATTTTGGTTTTAATATATACTTTATTATTCTATAATATAGTATTAGGGATTAATTTGTAATAAAAATTAAAATTGTTAATATATATATATATATATATATATATATATTATATATGTTATATAGGTCAATTTATTCATTACTAGTTTGTTTTAAGTTGAAAACACATAAAAATTAATATAATATCAAAATCCGATTTATATGATCTATATATAATCAATCCAATTCAAAAATTATTTCCATCGATCTTTTCTCAAACATATTTAAATTAATGGCCAAAAACAATAACCCTTACGAAAATACTAAAAAGTATACTTTCAAATCCATTGATTTTTTTCTTCTGAACACTGATGGAGTTCTGAGGCTTAATCCCGTAGGCTCTTCTGAACATTGAAATTTTTTATTTAAACAATATTCTATATCAAAACTAGTTTGAATCCAGAAAACAAGAAAACCACCCCCCTGACATTACCTCTAGCCTACCAAACTTTTGGTTCAAATTATAATTTGAAAAGATCTTCAATATATAATATGTAAAAAATATAGACCAATCCATTCATTTATAATTAATTTTAAGTGAAACATACATATAAATTTACATAACTGTTTTCCTTATTAGACTTTTTTTTTTTTGGTTCAATCATTATACTTTTTTGTTTATATACTATATATACATTTTTTTTTTGGTCTCACATCTCATATATCAGCTTACATATAGCGTTAGTGAAAATGTGACGAAATCACGACACATTCAGATTCAGTCATGGAGATTAATATGAACCCATCACTCTCTCTAAGAAAATGTATGCATAGTTTCTTTACTACCTCATAACAGGGATCCGTACACTCTGTATCTTAGAATCGCCTATAACATGTGTATAAGCATTGTTTGCTTGTAAAATATATATTAACGCTTTCTGTTTCGTATACTAATCGCCGACCCTTGCTGATTAAATATTTAAATTTGTGTTGATACAAATAAGAAAGATGGTTTTTTTTGGTCAAGAGAGTTTTTCCATTACTAGATCATTCTCCGAACCTGGTTTTCTTATATATATACTGATGATAGAATAATTTAATCAATACGAGCTGTACAAGAGGTCAACATGGGCCATCCCTTTTCCGTCCTCTTACCGTATCTCTATGGCTCCTTTGTTGTGACACATTACATCGTCGCATATGTCTGTAAGTATTTGATCGATTGATCCCCATCACTCTTATGATTTTGACATGAACACTATTACAGTTTTGATTATTCTCTTATTATTTGCGACTGTAATTGTGTGTGTTTTGCGTAGATGTAATTTGTGTATTATAGATCAAAGTTCGATTGTAGAAAGGAGTACTTGCTATGTTTTGCTATATGAAAGTACGAGAATGGTTTTTCTTTGTCGGAATAAATTACGTTAATGATTATCAAAACGGATAGAAGAAAAAAATAAAATATTTAGTAGGATAAATCAGAGGTTTGTGGAAACTAAATGAGATGTCACAACACAATAGACGATAATATTAAATTTCGTTTTAACCAATGGTTTTTGGGGTCAGTTTATCTATTATCTACTAAATAAATGACGTTAGAAAAAGATCAAGTTGCCCTACGGTTTCAGTTTTATAGTAATAAAAGAAAAAAAGATGGGCCTATTTGTCGAACAATGGCTATGCCCCCTTATATAAAACCCCCTTCACTGATTAATCAACTATCATCATTAACTAATAATCACTCGCACTTAGTAAATAATCACTTACCAACGTGAGCAAGTAGCAACCACCGGGAAATGGCGGGCTCTTCCAGCTCCAACGTAACGGAATTCCTCTCCACCGTCCATCACGACATCATAGAGGCTCACATCCTCACACGCCTCGACGGTCCAACACTCGCCTCCATCTCCTGCGCCTCCTCACACCTTCACGAGCTCGCTTCAAATGAGATACTCTGGTCCAAAATCTGCCGCTCCACGTGGCCTTCTTCCACAGCCACCATCTCCGGTGATTCACGTTCTTTTTTCTCCGACGCGTATTCTGTTGTCGACACCGCAGGCTCAGTCTCTGATCCCGACCGTCCGTTCCCCGAACTGATCTCCGCCGTGGATCTACACTACAGAGGGAAACTGATTTTCAGTAGAGTGATGAAGACGGAGACGACGACGGCGTGGTTCCGTAGCTCGCCTCTGAGGATCGATCTAGTGGATCCGAAGGACTCTGTGGAGACGCCGATCAAGCGAGGACGGTGGACGGAAGACACGTGTCGTGATCTTGATCAGGATTTGACTTTGAGCTGGATCGTGATCGATCCGGTCGGAAAGCGTGCGGCGAATCTGTCGAGTCACCGGCCGGTGTCTGTCCAGCGGAACTGGCTAAGCGGTGAAGTCGAGGCGAAATTCGCCACGGTGGTGGAGTCAGTCTTGTCGGAAGAGACGGTGGAGTGTGTGATCACGGTGGTCACGTGCGGAGAGGAGGAGGTGCACGTGAAGGAAGTGAGTCTCAAGGTGGAGAAGATGGAGGGAACGCATTTGAACGGAAAGGACAGTTTGGTCATTTTTAGGAGTGTAATGGAGGGTATAAGGGGCAATGGAAGAAGGAGAGAAATGGAATCGAAGAGAAGACACGAAGAGTTTATGGAGAAGAAGAGAGAGAGGAAAGAGAAGAAGATGAGGGTAGAATTGGTATTTGATATTTTAACTGTCGCTGTTGGGATTCTAGGCTTTGGTTCGCTTGTTGGGTTTTGTCTTTGGTCTCGGTGACTTCTATTTTTAGGCTTTAGTATTTATCAATCAATATTTAAGAGCCTCTAGATGAAACAAGAGCTTCACAAATTTCTTTAAAACAAAAGCAACTTCAGTTACATTTTTCACACAATAATAATACTATGATACTTACATTCTCATGATACGGAAAGCACAAGCAACAAACAAGCACAAGAAGAAAATCTAGATCCATTACGGTCTTGAAAGGTAGAAAAATATGAAATCAATGCCTTTTTAAGGCTATAGCTGAGATGACAATGAGAAGGACGAAAAAGACAACCGCCATAGAAGCGGCTACAACTGCGCTACTCGTGGCTTGGCAGAAGTCTCCAAACTGCTGACAAATGGGGAGCCAATTGGTGTTTGGGTTGCCATTATGTGCGAGGTAGACAATTGCTGCTGCCGCAGCAGCCGCTGCTGTGGTAAGCGTCGCGACCACCTTCACCATAACATAAAAGAGGATGAATTTCTATGAAATCTATTAATTTACATATATATTTTCGAATAGGTATGTTAGTGAAGTTACGGTGTCAGAGATGAGGAGTATGAGCCGAGGTGCAACCGCAAGTGGACGGACAATAGTTACGATGGAAAAGGGAAGTGAAAGGACGAGATTGCTGGCGACGATGGCTACGGCTATCACAAAGAACCTTCAAAAACGATTACATTAATTTATATATCTCATTAAGTCACTAATCGGACAAGTTTAACAAAGTAAGACGTATGTTTCACCGTAGTCACCTGTGTAAAAAATGATGTAAAGTAGTAATCATACGTTAAGAAAATGAAAATGGACTTACTGAAATGTGGCAAAGTCATCGTAACCGGCTTGGAACTGTAAGAACTGAGTAAAGAAGGGAAGAGTCTCCTCGGCGGTGTACATGATAGAGGAAGCGGTGATAGTGGCTACTATTGCCGCCAAACGTAGGAGGAAGTCGAATATGGCCAAACCTCTCTTGTAGCCGCCTCCTGCGGTGGCTGCCACAAAGCTCTTCTTCTTCTTCCCGTCCACTACGACATGGCTTGAACTTTTGGTCACGTTGCTCGGCTCGCCAACGTCAATGGTGGTGGACTCTTTTGCCATATTCTCTTGCAATTGAGGTTTAAATATTAAAGAAAAGAGTGTCTATGTTTGTATGTTGAAAAGCTTTGTACTTGTGGTAGGAAACTAATGGGAGATGGACAAGTGCATATATAGTGTGATTGTGTTAAGAAGTGATTGACTACGAATCATTATTAATTAGCTAACTAGTGGCGAGTTTTTTAGTTTTTTAATATTGAGGTTAGTTGATTTGTTAAGGTCCGAGAAGAGGAGTTGTTACTATTCCCCCCACTTAATTGGGTTTGAGCTAACAATTAAAGTCAAAACAAATGTTAAAATATCATGTGTAAAGTCTAATGAAGTTGGCATCAGTACGACAAAGAGCTTAATTATGCTCATTTTATTCCATGCCGATAGTACAACCGAACTTTGTTAATCGAATCTCTCTAACTACTTGCAAGTTATTAGTTATTTTCAAGCGAAGCACAAATTTCTCGTATGGTTTTTTTTTATAACAATTTTCTCATATGGTTATTAACTTATTCATGCATAATTAATCATTCACTCGCAATATCGCTTGATCTCTTGGGGCTTAGAACAGAAAGGTGACCCAGCTGATATCCACGGGCACTTATTACCTCTTTTGATTTTAGCCAACTACAGAACTTTCAGAGCTTCCAATGGTTTGCTTCTCCTTCTCTCGTGACGAGCCACCACATATATAAGCCGTTGGTGAGAGAAAGATAAGAATTTCCACTAGATAAGACTGGATCGAAACCATCAAATATAAAAAGACTCAGTGTTACTATTTACACTTGAAACCGATATATAGTTGTTTTGTTAAACGGACGATGCTCTTCGCTCTAGCATTTGGATGCATTATTTTTATCCAAATACACCAAATGTTAGTTAGTTTCATTAATTTGGCATGTGACAAGATGAAAAATGATTAGGTCTCAATTTCAAATGATTGTAGTGAGAAAAGTACAAATGTGGTTAATAAAAACAATTTTATGATCTTTTTTGTAGAAATTGTGCTGATGTGTCAAGTTGAGGACTTGAAGGTATTACAACTGATAGGTTAATTTACAAGTAGTCTAAACCAACTTCGTTATGTATGTTCTATATAATCGGTTTCAGAATTACAAAAAGGTAAGTGTTAACCAATCTATATATATATGGTTTCTCTGTTCATGCATATTAATTTTTAGGCATTATCATCCGGCATTTGCTCATTGATATCATTAGAGATTGACATTAAATCACTAAAATGTAATACGTAAACTAAAATGTAAATCACTTAAAACATTAGTGTGATGTCTTCGGAATTTCAATGACTCTCCGATATTCATATAAAAATAAAGTCATTAAAGTTTGACGACAGCGTAGTTCCGGAGCTCGATTGATCTGGTGGATCAAGACACGGTGGAAACGGCAACGCCGATCAATCAAGGACAATGGGTGGAAGAAACGTGTCGTGATCTAGAGCAGGATCTGACTTTGACCTGGATCGTGCCAATCCGAGGACTCTGACTTTAGGCTATACTATCAAACGTAAATCGTTATATGAATCCGAAGCTTTCAGGCTCAACCAAGACGAATATTTCTTTAACAAAAAGAAAAAGACAAATTTCTTTAAAACATATGAACTCCGGTTACATTTTCCACACCATAATACCATAATGATACCATATACTTATCATCTCATGTTACACAAAGCACACGCCACAAACATATACATGAAGAACATCTAGATTTCGATCTTGACACGCGGGAAATATGAATCAATGCCTTTTTAGGGCAATGGCTGAGATTACGATGAGAAGAATGAAGAAGAAAACCGAGATAGAGGCGGCGACAACAGCAGTACTCGCGGCCTGGCAGAAGTCTCCAAACTGCTGACAAATGGGGAGCCAATTGGTGTTTGGGTTGCCGTTATGCGCGAGGTAGACAATTGCTGCTGCCGCTGCAGCTGCTGCTGAGGTAAGCGTCACGACCACCTTGAAATATACATTAAAAAGAATGAATTAAACGAAATAATTTAAATATAATTCGGAGAACATAATTCTCTGTATATGAAAGAGGGGGGGGGGATTACGGTGTCAGAGATGAGGAGGATGAGCCGAGGTGCAACCGCAAGTGGACGGACAATACATACGATGGAGAAGGGAAGTGAAAGGACGAGATAGCTGGCGACTATGGCTATGGATATCACAAAGAACCTTCAAAAACGATTTAACGTTTATAAATTGTAAGTCACTAACCGGACATATTTAAAATATGTAACCACTAGCCGGACATGACTTGATTTACAGATAACACGAGTTTAGATATTTGATTTCAGAAGAAACTAGAATACTGTTGATTAGTAAAACCTATACTCTATATATGTTTATTTTGTAAAAACATCATGTAAATTAGTACTCATATGGTAAGAAACTGAACAATATAATGACTTACTGAAATGTGGGAAAGTCATCGTAACCGGCTTGGAACTGTAAGAACTGAGTAAAGAAGGGAAGAGTTTCCTCGGCAGTGAACATGACAGAGGAAGCCCCGATGGTGATTCCTATAGCCGCCAAACGGAGGAGGAAATCAAATATGGCCAAACCTCTCTTGTAGCCACCTCCTGCGGCGGCTGCCACAAAGCCCTTCTTCTTCTTCTCGCCCACTACGACATGGCTTGTACTTTTGGTCACGGTGCTCGGCTCGCCGACGTCAATGGTGGTGGACTCTTTCGTCATTCTCTCTTGCAATTGGGATTTAAACAAAAATAGAGAAAGTGTTGTTTGTGTATTGAAATGCTTTGTACTTGTGAATCTGTGATGGGAAACTAACGGGAGATGGTCAAGTGTTTTTATAGTGCTTTGTATTAAGCAGTGATATACTATAAATGATTAGTAGCTTTTTTTTTTTATTTGCCAACAAATGATTAATATTGAGTTTAGTTGATTTGTTAGGGTCTCGGAAGAGGAGTTGTTGCTTCTTACTTTCTCCACTTAATTGGGTTTGAGCTAATAATTCAAGACAAAAGAAAAGCTACATATATCATATGTAAACTAATGAAGTTGGCAGCCATGTATGTTTATTTTGTTCAACGCCAATGGTACAAGCGAACTTTGTTTATTGAATTTCAAATTAGTTGGTTATTTTCAACCGAGGCACACATTTGCCATATGATTATTTGTGCATTATCTTGATCATTCTTGAATTATGTTAAAGATCTATATGTTAAAATCAATCTTGTCTTTTCTTAAAGATCGATTATTTTGTAGGACTCTGTCCTTGGACCATTTGTGGCATCAGCATCACTACCCTATATCCAGCATCGGGATCAGCATCAGCATCAGCATCAGCATCATATATGCATGTCCGTTAGGGTTAAAAGCCCAAAATCCAGTCCGGCCCATTCCCACAAAATAAAGGAATTCAGTTCTACATTTTTTTTATATATAGTACCAATTTTGAAAGTGGTGATGATGTTAACGACTTAATGCAATTCTGGATCGCTCTATTNCCCTTTTTTTTTTTTTTTTTTTTTTTTTTTTTTTTTTTTACGTTTTCCCCCATGTTTTTATAAAATATAATTTTCGGTCCCACTTGCAGTACACTATAGATTTCCTATAAATTTTCTTCTATTAATTTGCATAAATCATAATTTTTGAAAATCAAACCCCAAAACTTCTCTCATATAGAAATATTAATAAACCATTTGATTAAGAGTTACTAAACTAAGGAGATTTCCACAATGATATTTAACCATAGATTATATATAATATATATAAGTTCTTCAACTTTATATATGTGCGTGTTCTATATCTATCATGACAATCATAAGCCTAAACCCATTTAAAAGTTTAGGATAATATTAAAGGAGGCCACTCGCGAAACAAAGTGAAATGGTTGGGTCCACTTTTACATGTACAAAACTAAACACTTTTTAATTGCGGCCACCCCTTTCACATTCGAATGGGCATTTCAGTTTATCCACGGTTTTGGTTCAATTCGGTTCGTTTGATTTTAGAAAAACTACAATTGAACTCTAGGTAAAGTCATAATTTTAATTAATGATTAAATCCGGTTCGGTATTGTTAGCTTTCCGTTGGATTGCATGTGTTTCATATTTTACATGTGTTAATTTAATAGTACAAACTTATCAACTAATGTGGTTACTTAATAACATTAAGTGGTACATAAAAATGTTTGTTTGTAATGAGAGTCAAAGCTAAATTGACGTTAAAATGTAAGAGTCCAATGACTAAGCAAAACGCAAAACCTATTTACGAGGTATAAAATGTTTTTTATTTGAAAAGGAATAATTAATATAGATGGTGACATATGCGAAATAAATAGACAGAAAAGAAAGTAACATCTATTTGGACATCAATTACAACTTTTTTTCTGTGTTCGGTTCGTACCATTCTAGTGTATATAACTAATTAACAACCATATTTAATTATAACTGAAATATTTTCGATTCTTGTTTAACTTGGATTAGGAAGCCATAACAATTCAAATATCTTCTACCAAATTTTTTTTCTAGGATTAGATTTTCTTGAGCTTAATAAAGAAAAAGCTAATATTCATGAAACAAAATAAAAAAGTCAAAAGATCAAATCTTCTTAAAAACGGAAGAGGTTTATTATAAGATTGTGAATAAGTGTGATGAAACCTAGATATTTTACCGTTATATTTATAATTAAACTTCCTTAAACATATAACATGTGATTGGAAAGTATTTTCTCTAGTATTGCTCATTGGCTGGATGTCACATTTCATTGGCATTGCGAAAACACTAGTAAAGAGAATTTCACATGGCCTTTTATTTATAATATAGGAAATTCATTTTTGTAAAACATCTGGATAATGAATAAAAGGAATTGATATTCTATAAATGACAATCCAAATTTTACTGTTGTAATAATCATTGACAAAGTTCTTCATCAAAATAAGTATTATTTAATATTTACACAGACAATGAATGCATTTTGTTTACTCCTTTTTAGTGGGTAAGTATAATGAATTTTCTATAATGTTGATGAAGCAAAATATATTTTTAAAATGGTTATTTGTTTTATTTAAGAAACTCTGAAGAGTTGAATCTTTTTAATTCGTTGAGATATGGTCGATTAGCCTGTCGAAGACAAGGGTGTAGAGGAAACTTCCTGTGGCCTTTGTTAGTTGATCAAGACATGCATGATCGATCTTTACAACGGATCAAAAGAGAAATTATAATAGAAACACAAAGTCATGTTAGAATTTTGACTACTAATTAGAATACTAATACAATTCAAATTTAAATGAATAAACATAAACAAAAGTAAAAATCCGAGCCGATACACGCAGTTCATAAACATATTACTCGTCATACATATATACGAGTGCATAATATTCGTAATCTAGTTAGGTTAGTCTAATGTTTAGTTTTATTGTGTAAAATTAAGGGAGATTTTGTGAAATAACCAAAAAAGAAAAAGCAAAATTAAAAAATTGGAAAGAGAGTAGAAGGAGATAGAGAGAGTAATAGATCTGCTGATTCTTTAGCTAGAAAATCAGTTGCTTCTGATATTTAATATTTTTATTTTTTTGTCCCTATTTTCTAGAAAATTTAACAATGATAGTTTCAATTAATGAAATTTTAATCGACAAAAAAAAAAAACAAGGAGAGTGAAAAAAGAGAGAGAAGGGAAAAAATGGTTAATTTTTAAATTTATGTTTTTGTTTTGGTTATTCTACCCAATTTCTCTAAAATTAACCTAGAGCTCAAATATTAGTGTTGTTATTTGGATGTGAAGGAACTAACAGAATCATAAAAAGCTCACTAACGTTATATTGCCTAAATTACTTCACAAAAAAACGTTATATTGCCTACCTTCACTAATAAAGGAGAGCAATATTACTACTACATACAGAAATATATATAATAGTGACAAGATAGAACAAATATATGTATATATATATATATGTATAACTATAATTCACCGATAAACTACTTGACTCAAAAACCTAGGCCCAAGTATATAGAACGAGATATCATGCTATTGCAAGCAACTTGATCATATTCAAACCATGCATATCAGCACGTTTATGCAACGTTTATATATATATTGCCTTGTAATATAGTAGAGGAGCCACTAATAAACACAAGTTGTTAGGAAGTGATTATAAAATTTGAAAGTTAGTGTAGACATATATATGAGTGAGTCAGATATCCATATAGAACAATATGATAATATGTAGAAATTAGGTCTGATTCATTATATGTAGAGTAAAATTAATTAGTTGATTATATATATGTCATTTATGCAATATGGGAGACAACCAAACAAACACACAAGTACCACTACTTAGTGATAAGTGAATTTGAATTTAGTAGTGTTCGTATGTTCGATATTCACGCATGTATATAGGGGATGTGATACAATGATAAAAGAGAAATTGTAATATATGACAACCAATAATCGATAAATATGTTAGTCTAGCTTAGAATCTCCAGCAACCAGCACCATGCCCGCAGAATTCTAGAGGTAGAACTTGAGTATTTTCTCAACCGATAAAAATGTGTTTTTTGCTCTCTAAGAAAATGAACTATCAGTAAAAAAAAAAAAAGAAATGATGAATTGTAGTTAAGAAAATACCATATTCTAGGAAATCGTCTAAAAAACATAAGAATTTAACTCTTATACTTCAACCACTAGAATAAGATGGGTTGTAACTTGTCTTATAATTCTGTTCGGTCGTTTATACCTTAAATATATATTGTGGTACCACCATAATGTGAATTATCCACTTAAAAGTTTGTATATCTATAAAAGAATTACTTAGCATGACATGACAACATAAAATGATCATAAATACATGAGATGGAATTGATATGTTAGGTTTGAGGCCCAACAAGTGAACTTTATGACATCCGATCCATCCTATGTGTAGCAAACGCGGTTGGGTCTCATGGCATGCTTATAAATACGGACACATTCTCGAGCAAACTCATCACACAACAAGTAAGAAGAAAGAGTGAAATATGGCTAATCACAAAAATCTCTTCTTTCTATGTTTCTTAATAGGTTTAGGGTTATGTTCTGCTAGACGAACACTTCTCTCCTCCGAATCCGAGGCTGAAGTCGATTCCTATGGCGAAAAAAGTGGTTTGAATGTTGGTTATGGTGTTGGTGTTGATGTCGGTGTTGGCGGTGGTGTTGGTGGTGGAGGGGGAGAAGGAGGAGGTGCTGGTTACGGTGGAGCTGGTGGTATTGGTGGAGGCGGAGGCGGTGGACATGGTGGTGGTGCTGGCGGAGGTGGCGGTGGTGGTCCTGGAGGAGGATCTGGATATGGAGGTGGAAGCGGTGAAGGTGGTGGAGCTGGATACGGAGGCGGAGGAGCTGGTGGACATGGCGGAGGTGGAGGAAGCGGAGGAGGAGGTGGTGGTGGAGCTGGGGGTGCACATGGTGGTGGGTACGGTGGTGGAAAAGGCGGTGGTGCTGGAGGAGGATATGGAGGTGGCGGTGAAGGTGGACATGGAGGTGGTGGAGGCGGTGGAAATGGAGGCGGCGGAGGAGGAGGTTCTGGCGCCGGCGGAGCTCACGGTGGTGGTTACGGTGCCGGAGGTGGAGCTGGAGAGGGATACGGTGGTGGCGGTGGAGCTGGAGGACATGGCGGTGGAGGTGGAGGTGGTGGTGGTTCAGGAGGTGGCGGAGGAGGTGGTGGAGGTTATGCTGCTGCTGGATCTGGACACGGTGGCGGTGCTGGTAGCGGAGAAGGCGGTGGTGGCTATTTACCGTGAAATCATATCTATGTGGAGCGTAAGGGCCACTGAGTGAAGTGTCATATAACTCGTAAGAGACTATATATTTTCAATATATATGTGGGTAATAAATACACTAATCCTCTGTATAATAAGCCGTCAAAAAGCTTTGGGCTATTGTTGAAGTTTTTAGTTGTACCTATGTTGTATGGGGTGCTGCTTCGTGTGTGTCAAGTTTCTTATTGAATGAAGATGAAGATATCATAATTGTTCCTATTATCAACTATGTATGAAGATATCAATTAGACGTGCATGGGTGACTGGTGAGAATTTACTTTTGTCGTACCTGTCCTGTGAGAAAAGGTAGGGCCAGGCCATCGACGGAAGAAAATTGGTTTGTCAAGCAAAATTAAAGTAAAGTTCGACGGAAAATAATCCCATGCATGGGAGTCTCTCATATTAGGTTTTTCAAAATGTAACATCAAAATATGTTAAAATTTAATTAGCTGAAAGAACTCCTGTTGAAAAACTTCCATTAACCATGCTTTTAGCGAGTAACTCCCGAAAGAAAGCAGCATGCAAATTTGATTCTTTCGTTTTATTGTTCCGAATTATCTACTTTTTTTGTAGTAGTAACCAGGTGAATTTAGATATGGTTATATATAATTCGTTTTCAAAGTAATATATAAAATAGATGTCAACAAACTTTATGCGTATTTTGTTTTAAAATATGCCAAGAGATTTCACAATATCATCATTTGTATGTAGGTGGTAAATCATATTTTGATTTTAATTGGGTACATTCTGTCGATTTTCTCTCATCACCCATTTCTGGCCTTGTGGGACAAAAGGATATACAATGGATTTGCAATTAGGCCCAAGTAATTTGTAAAATCTCGGGTCGACCCATGATTGAGGAAGAATCATATCCGACCCGAAAAGGGCGGTTGAGTAAGGGTCGACTCTCCCATCATTGTCTCCCTTTCGATTCTTGACGAGACTCTGCTGCTGCTCTCTCTCCGTCTCTGAAAAAATGTCGGCGAGACCTGAAGATAGTCCACCGGAGGTTACACTGGAAACCTCCATGGGTCCGTTCACCGTCGAGGTTTCTCTCTCTCTCTCTCTCTTACTTGTATTTCCTTTTAGGCTTCTCCAAGTTAACGAAATTAAAAATTCCGGTTAAAAAAGCTGGCACGAACTTGAGATCTAGATATTGATTTGCTTACTTCGAATATATTATTCTCGAATCCAACTTGTCCTTGTGGAGATTTAGGGTTTTAGATGGGGTTTTAGGGTTACAGTGATTTGAATTTTGAATTGAAGCTGACACTTATGTTGAATTACTCACTCAGATGTATTACAAACACTCCCCGAGAACTTGCCGGAACTTCGTTGAGCTATCCCGGAGAGGTTACTATGACAACGTTCTCTTTCACAGAATCATCAAGGTCTGTTTTCTTGTTTCCAATCTAACTTTTCCTTGTGTATGAGATAATGAGAGCACTCACTGTGATGATGACCTTCTTTATTTCTTTCATTTGCTAATTGATTTGTTTTCAGGATTTCATTGTGCAAGGTGGTGATCCTACTGGAACTGGAAGAGGCGGCCAATCTATTTATGGGTACGTTCTTAACGCTTTGCTAATTGATTCCATGGATGTGTTAAGTGAACGAATTTGGATCAGGATATGGCTATGCTACGATGAAGGTTTTTAGTAAAGTAGCTTCATTAGGGTTTTGATTGATTTTATTCACTGCAAACAGATTTACATAAGTTTCTTTTTCGTCTAACCCTCACCCAAGACTTGCATTGTTTTTGAAATTGGGCATTTATTTATCCACAACATATGAACTTGTTACATATATAGTTGACTAACTAGCATAAGGTTTTAGATATCTTAAGGTGGTTGACATTGCTCATGTTGCTCTATTTATTGTCCGTTTCGTTCTTGTTATGGGTCCACTGATTTGTGCCAGAGGATTGAAACACTAAAGCTATTTACTTTCTAGGTTTAAAAGATAATTGATTTATTTGCATGTCGTATATTGTTGTTTTAGCATTTGTCATATGGGTCTTTTGCCTTGTTTTTGTGATAGTTCGAAGTTTGAGGACGAGATCATGCCAGAGTTGAAGCATACTGGAGCTGGGATTTTGTCAATGGCAAACGCTGGTCCCAACACAAATGGGAGTCAGTTCTTCATCACTTTAGCTCCAGCACCGTCCTTGGATGGTAAACATAACCATCTCTGGAAAAACAGCGGTTTAATTTGCTATCATGTCTTGAGAGCCTATGAAGAGAAAAGATTGTTCTCATTGACATCTCTTATGTTCATCTTCCAGGAAAGCACACGATATTTGGCAGAGTCTGCCGTGGTATGGAGGTGATCAAGAGGCTCGGTAGTGTCCAAACCGATAACACCGACAGGTAAAAGTTACACTCTTTCGAAATCAAAGAGAATTAACCCATTGAGGAATCCAGATGATTAATAAACTCTTTTACATTGTCAAATTTTAGGCCAATCCATGAAGTGAAGATTCTGAGGACCAAGGTGATTGATTAGAAGCATTCTTAGTAAACGATGATGACATGAAGAACTATAACTCTGTAGTCTTTACTGATCCTTGTTACTACTATGGACTGGTTTTGGTCAAGCTTTGACTCTTCCTGACCAAAAAAAATTACAAGGTTGATTTTAATCAGTCAAGTCACCATCTCTGTTTTTGTAATTTGGATCGTTTCTATCAGATAATCTTTCCTAATTTCTCTATACAGTATGGAATTTGCTATAAAAAAAAAACGAATTACTGATTATACAATGTGCCCTTTGAAATCAACGGATTCAGAAAGGACACGTCGTCAAGTCTTTTCATCAACGTGTCATCATGTTTCAACTTATATCCTCTAAAAATCTATCTCTGAGAGATCCTCTTGTCACGAAAAATGGCTTACGCAGCAGCGGCTCTGTTCGTTCCGCCTATCGTAAGCGTCCGATCTCCGGCTAGTTTCCTTATCCGTCCTTCCAATCCTTGTCGGCTTCTCGTACCTCCGACGAATGGCGCTGCGAGCACCAAAAACGACCGTAGCCGGAAAATGAAGAGGTTATTTGTAGCAAATGCTTTGCCGGTGGAGGATGACGGAGTTTCACTGGGCACCATGAAGCTTCCCATAGATACTGATATCGCGAGATTCGAAACTCTCCTTTTTCAGGTAAAATGGTTAATTTGTTAACATGCAAAGCTGGAATAGCTCAGTTGGTTAGAGCGTGTGGCTGTTAACCACAAGGTCGGAGGTTCGACCCCTCCTTCTAGCGGTTTTGGTTTTAAATGACTAATCACTTTATTTTTATGTAATATTTTGTTTGCCACAGTGGGCGAACAGTCTTTGCCAAGGAGCCAACATACCTCTTCCTGTTCCTCTCAAGGTAATCTCCTTTCTATTTGCTAGTGATCGCTGCTATCTATATGTCAGCAATTTTTGGCTAACGATCATAAAAATTGTAGTTTATGAAAACTTCAAAACTTTATAATTTGATCAAAATAACAAGCTATAGTGTTTTTAATTGAAAAAAAGAATAGGTGGATAGAATAAGTGGAGGAGCGAGGTTAGGATTCATAGTGATGGAGGATGAAGGCAAAACTGATGTTCCTGTGTACATAGACTGTTTGGTTTACCAGAGCACAGAGAGCGGTTCAGGCTCAGGACCAGTGTTCCGAGCGACGCGTAACGGACGGAAGAAAGATAAGGCACCTCCGGGAGAGGAAAGAATCATGAGAAGTCTCTTAGGAGCACTCAAAAGAGCTGTGGAACTTGCTCGAGTCTCATAAAAACTATACTCTTAAATCCAATGTCGACATTACTTTTTACTTTCATCTAATGTCTTTGCATCATTATCTCTGTATAAGAGTTAAACAAACTGGTCGGCAGTTTACAATGGTTCAGCAGACAAATAATGCGTATAAATATAATTAAATAGCACGTTCATCAACAAATGACAGTTTGGCCGAGTGGTCTAAGGCGCCAGATTTAGGCTCTGGTCCGAAAGGGCGTGGGTTCAAATCCCACAGCTGTCAACAATTTTTTTTAATTTTCAAATCCATGAAACGACGACGTTACGTTAGCCAACAACAAACCAATTTTAGGTACACTCAGCCCAACACTAATGAAACTAATGCTAGCCCAAAAGTTAAGTTTCAGCCCAAAACGAGCTCACTGAGGAGAGTAAGTCATAAACCCTAATATAAAAAAGAATCTTCTCTTTCAGCATCTTCTCCTCTAGAGAAACTCTGTGTAGGCGGAAACACGAAGAAGATACTCTTTCACATCAGAGCTTATCCTACACTCGCCCTAAACCATGGTAAGCTTCGTCTCTGTAAAGTTTTCCCATTTCTCTGATTATCTCCGATTTGGTTAGAGTATACATATCAAGATCTTATTATCTTTTTGAATCCTAACTTTGTTAATCTAGTGAGTTTATCTGGGGGTTGGATTGTTTAAGCATGAGATTGGTGTGATCTTAATATTGGATATTGGAATTACGTTAATTGAAAGTTTAAGTGTAATTGTATTAGTCGAGGAGAAAGACAAGAGAGCCAAAGGAGGAGACTGTGACTCTTGGACCAGCTGTTCGTGATGGAGAGCAAGTTTTCGGTGTTGTCCACATCTTTGCTTCATTCAATGACACTTTCATTGTGAGTTTTCTCACGATTTTTTATTATATCTCTAGAAAAATAAGAGAGATCCCATTATCATTTATTGACATTTTGTATCTGATTCGTTTTGCAGCACGTTACTGATTTGTCTGGACGTGAAACACTTGTCCGTATCACTGGTAAGCATCTATTGCTCGGTCTCAAATGTTTCTATCCAGTCGGTGATTCTTTATCATGTCTCATGTTATTGTCCTTGTACTTTTCTTTGAGTTTCAAACGTTGAGCGTCGCGTTGGCTTTAATCTTGGATACACAAATGAATATTTTCTTGGTTTGCTCTTTTGATTAAGGTGGAATGAAGGTGAAAGCTGACAGGGATGAGTCCTCACCTTACGCTGCTATGCTTGCTGCACAAGATGTTGCTACACGATGCAAGGTACATGTTACATATACGACCCTTAAGAAAATTCATTAGAGAACTATGGATTTAACTCCCTTTCCATATGGACTTAACTCTGCTTTGTGGACTGTGTACTATCCAAAACGCAGGAACTTGGGATCACCGCTATGCACGTGAAGCTCCGTGCCACGGGTGGAAACAAGACCAAGACACCTGGTCCTGGTGCTCAATCCGCTCTTAGAGCTCTTGCCCGTTCTGGCATGAAAATTGGCCGCATTGGTAAGTTGCATACCACAGTCTAATCTCGACTAAGACTTAGTTCAGTTGTGTCTTGAGCACTTCTAACATTGTACTTGTTGTTTCAGAGGATGTTACTCCTATCCCAACCGACAGTACCCGCCGAAAGGGTGGTAGAAGAGGAAGGAGGCTCTGAGTTTTTTGGCTATTTATTTCGTGTTTCATTTTGTCAGAACAATGTTTTTTTGAGTTTTGTGAAAGAGTTTGGGAGTTGAATACTTTTTCTTAATTTGAACTACAGTCTTCTACCATTATTAGTCTATGGCTTTTGCGAGTGACTTCATTCATTGGGTTATAAGTCGTTTCAAAGTCACCGATTCAAGTCTTCAGCCATTTTATTTGGAGATCCGGTTATTCCAGGTTTCATCCAACACAAATTTTGCGCTCTCGTAGTTTTTAGTAGTTGTTACTCTTCAATCATATTTGTCTTTAGAGAATGAGCGAGAAAATATCAGTTGAACGAATTAAGAAGGTTATGGCAACAAGGTTTGGGCCTAAGGAGTTTCGGCTTCTTGGTTTTTTGGATTTTGAGTAAGTTAATTGGCAGAAGTTGAATGAAAAGGGCCGGGCTTTAGATTAATACACAAGAAGTAAAGACTCTAGGCACAAAAAAAAAACAATTTAAGGGTATCAAATTTGTTTTGATGTGAGTCGCTCAAGCATGGTATTAACATTTTAGCCCAAACAAACAACATCACACCTTCAATCACACCTTCATTCAACTTCTGATTTGTAAGGAATGTTGAGATGTCAATAAACTTGTGGGCTTGTGAATTATGGGCCCAATTTTAAAAATCCACATAAAAACCCTAGAAATGGAGGAGGACTATAAATGCTCTCCTTCACAAACTTAAGCTTTTTTGAGACTTGCGGGTTGCGGCGAAGAAGAAGAAGAAGGCAAAGATGCAGATATTCGTGAAAACGCTAACTGGCAAGACCATCACCCTCGAGGTGGAGAGCAGTGACACCATCGACAATGTCAAAGCTAAGATTCAGGACAAAGAAGGTTAACAAAGCTTTTGTCTTTTTTTGTTTGAAATTTACTTTTGATAATTTGTAACATCACTTATCGATTCGTTTTTCTGTGTTACAGGAATTCCTCCGGATCAGCAGAGGTTGATCTTCGCCGGAAAACAGCTTGAAGATGGTCGCACCTTGGCTGACTATAACATCCAGAAAGGTAAAAAAAAAGTCGCTTCTTTTATATTTGATCTTGTCTGGAAAATGAAGTTGGTTTAGTCGTTTGTTTATTCAATTCTTCTTCATGTTTTTGGTTGTAATCAGAATCTACTCTGCATCTTGTTCTGAGGCTAAGGGGAGGTATCATTGAACCGTCTTTGATGGCTTTGGCTCGTAAGTACAATCAAGACAAGATGATTTGCCGCAAGTAAGTTTTGTTAATTTAATCTCTTTTCAAGTTTTTGCGTCTACCATGTTTGATGCATGTAGTTGAGTATTAGAGTAATGCGGGGATTGTTATATTCTAATATCATCTCATCGTCTTTGTGGACTATATTGTGTTGATCACTTTTGGTGAACCTTCCTATGCCATGAATGATTGTTGTTGTGTCTTGAGAAGCACGCATTGAACACATATTGTCCTTTGCGCGGCAATGAATGATTGTTATTGTAGCTTGAGAAGCATGAACCCAAATTGTCCCGTGCTAATTCGCATCCATGTTATTAACACTAAGTTGTTTCTGTAAAGTCTTCTTGTTGTTGTTGAAGTGGTTTCGTTGATGTGATCGAATAGTCTTTTGTGAAATCGTGTCTCATGCGGAGTTACATCTTGATTTAGGTGTTATGCTCGTCTGCACCCTAGGGCAGTCAACTGCAGGAAGAAGAAGTGTGGCCACAGCAACCAGGTTTAGTTTCAGCCTCTTTTGATTGTTTCTTTTATCATTTTATAGAGTTTTGTGATGTGGTATTAATTTCTGGTTTCTGTTTCTTTTTTTTTGCAGTTGAGGCCGAAGAAGAAGATCAAGTGATCTGTTTTTTCACCAGAATTTATCTTATGCTACATTTTTGTTTTTGTATGCCGCTGAATGACATCTCTAGTGTTTTGACACAAACTCGTTTCAGTGAATTTTAATCTTGAAACATTATTAGTAAATCTGATTATTTTGGTTTTCATTTTGTTATAAAGTCCAAACTTTCTATCATCTTATGTGCTATCTCAATTATAATTCCAATTATTCTAATTTCTAATAAAAATTCACTAATGAAGTAAAATATAAGTGTAACCAAGATGAGTGAAAACTCGCTTTTCCCAAGTTAATAAATGTTCACACTTTATGCATCTTCTACTTTTAGGCTATTCACTAACCAATAAAATAGAACTGTCGCTGAGCATTGATAAATTTGTGTGTATATTCACTTTATATATGAACTCTTTGTACCTTTCTACTAATCACTATAAAAACAATTTTAGAAAGCCAACCAATAAGTGTAAAATAATTTTAGAATACCAACTTAAGAACATGTTGGTATATCTTATAGCTCGTCTCTCTAGGGGAATCCAGTTTGTTAGGTAATAAGCAAAGACTTATCTGTTTATAGTTGATTTTCTCTTAGTTTTCTGTATCCGACATCCATGTTTCCAAAGGGACGACATAAACTCAACTCTGGAAATTGCAGATCGGCCACAAGGTTTGTGGAGCCAATCTTCTTTGTAGGTCGCCACGACGTGTCACTCTCTACAAATTTTCCACGAGCCGTATGGTCGAACTGCTTAATAAAATATTCTGTCTAGTGGATCGAATGGACTTTGTCTTTTAATGATCCGATTTGAATCAAAAACCACCTCCAATATTCACCATTGCATTAAAATATTTGTTATTCCAGAAGAATAAGTGGGAATTGTGAACAATGATAAGCCTCCCGGATATATACCATAAGCTCGGGCTGAGGTGGTTGCGCTTTCGTTCCTGTGGGGGTGGTTACCAAAGATGGCTCAAGCATTTCTTTCACGTTTTTTTTTTTTTTTTCCCGTTCTTGAAGAATACTTCACTCCATCAAATAATATTTGATAATAAGGTTTGTTTTACTTGGTTTCAAGCCAACTTAGCTCTATATAGTTACTTATTTTGATGCAACAATTAACATCATTTAAGCATGATTAAAAACCAACGATCAACTATTGAGTGAACCAATGTTTCTGTAAAACCAATAGGTAATGGAACCTTGCTAAGAAGGCAAGAGAGCAAGAGAGCAGTAGAACAAATAGCACCAAGAATGGGACCGAAAATCTAGGAGCGTGATTAACGTAATGCAGGTCCCCCCTGTCAAGAAGCCGAAGCCTCCAAAGCAAGAACATTGTGCAGCCAAGCAGGGCCATTTGTCCCGATAGAGCTCCCCGTATGGTCCCGTGCAACCCAAGAGACTCCACTATTTCGATGTTCTTATTGGTTGATTTTTGTAAATTATTTTTATTGACTGATTAGTAGAATGGTACTAAGAGCAACTCAGCAAATATACCTCTGGTCTAATCATATACAACTTTAATCAAATAGAGCTTCCTTTTCCTTGATTGTCTCACAAATCCTTACGTGTAACTTTAAGTAGAATTCATAAGTAATTAGATTTCATAAAAAGTAATATAAATGAAGCTTTAATCAATCGTCTTAAAATACTAGCCCTATAAAATACTATTAAGATAATATAAAATAAAAACGTAATCCTTTTGAAATAGATTCCAATTCTTATCCTTGATTGGCCATCTCGCATCAAGTTGAAGTTATAAATATCCATGAACAATCATGAGTAGTAGTGACCAAAATTAAGTTGAAGTTGAAGTTGAAGTTGCATATATTTGAAGTTAAATATATTTGTGACATAAGTTCATAATAAGTTAACTCAAACTGCATTTTTACAAAATAATAACAATCATGAATAGTCGCAATTCTGAGTCTCTTGATTCCAAGCTACATCTACATAACAGATAGCTGAGTCGATGTCGCAGCTGAATTATTAAAGACACCATTTTATCGTTACAATGGTCAATGTTCTTGTGCAGATTGCCACTCTCTCGCCTGGATACTGCTCTTGTAGTCGTTTCAAGCTCTGAAATCCTATGATTCTCAAACACATATAGGTTTCTAGCAATCCATATGCTCCACAGTATCCACGCGTACAAATCAGCTCCATACAGCCCCGTCAGCGGTAAGCTTACGGATTTTCTAGCTTCAGTAGTGAGGAAGAGCGATACATGTGGAGTTTGACTGAATGAACGAAGCTTAATTGATTGGAGTTTCCTCCTATGTATCTCAACAGTCAAACTTGTTGGCTGATTTGATTGCTAAGCACGCGTTATGCCAGCAGCTGGAAACTCATGTTTCCGATCCTTGAATAAACTGAATTCAGTTGGTGACAAAAAAAAAAAAAAATCATGAATAGTATTATCTTCACTTGATTAGACCCCTGAATGAAATTACAGTCCAAGTTTTATCAATTAATGTTATAAGTGGTAACTTCAAGAAAATTTTAGTGTCAATGAGTGTCAGTATTGATGGTGGATTTCGACTAAATAAATAACCAAGAATATGACATGGAGCTTTCGATTGAATAAAAGCGTGTGCATGATGATTACAAGTAATTGTAGATTGTTAACTAAATAACAAGTTGGTATATCTTATAGCTCTTTTCTCTAAGAGAATCTGTTTTTTTAGTGAATGAGAGACACTCCTCTACTTAAACTGATTTTCTCTTCGTTTTTAGCAGATTATAGTAGTGCCTAGGGTTGTCTCTACATGGATGATAGAAACTTATGTGTCAGCTTTACTTTTTTATGATGATTTAATTTCCAGAGGATTTAGAGTTGGCCATGTACAATTTGGTAGTGGAGTGGCTTGGATTTGATGATCTGGACACACTATATGAGTGAAGAGACATTTTCCAATTGAATCCAATACACAATCTATCTGTTGAGATTTGAGGCATCTTCATGGTGATTCAGACAGCTAATAGACTGATCCACCATAACCAATGAGACAGGCTACCGGGTCCGCCAGGATCCAACTGATACGTTCGCTGATGGAACATGATTCACTAGAGTTAGTAAGGAAATTAATATATACTATCTGATTATGAAAGTCGAGTATAAGATAGTAAGATAGTAAATTGTAGAAACAATGGCCTAATGAGAATATAATTTATTCCATAAAGAAATTGAAATTTTGCTCATTTTTTTTTTCAATAGGTCACCAACTGAAACCATAATATTAAAATTCAGTTATGGAAAATGTTATAGTTTCTATGTAATCTGTAATAAAAATTATGTGGTAAAAATAAAGTGATAAAAATGTAAGTTTATGCAATGAGGTTACCGTAAAAAATTAGTCTTTTCATTACAATAAATTATTGGTAAACTTTTGCTGCATAAATTATAATACGTGTTATATATTAGAAATATAATTTGATTGAAATTTTGTTAATGATGATGGATTTTTGTTTATTGATTTTTTTGTTTGGCTTTCTAAAATTATTTTTATTAGAGTCCATATATAAACTGTGGACATGTACTACTCATACAGATGAAAACAGAAAATCATAAAGTTTTTCTTCCTACTGTCATCACATTATCTCGCAATTACTAACCAACATTATAAGGAAGTAAGAAAAAGGCGAGTTACAGGCTAAATTAAACAGCTCCATTATTCATCTGCAAAGGCCTTGCCATGCTCCATGCATCGAGACTCTCTACGTTCACAGTTTGTGTTCCATTGTTAAACACATACAAATGCGCGTTCTCTTTCACTGCTTTCACTGGATACACTCTTGACGTTATCACTGTCTTCCCTAAAGACCCAAAGCTCTCTACTACCGAGTGATCGATCTGTAAAAAAAAAAAATCATTGTATGTCACATTACATATACATTAAAAAAAAAATTAATCAAATATTCTTAGTAAACGTACCAAACTCCTTAGTGAGATCCTTCCATCAGATAAATCAACATCAACAAAACCAGCAAACGGTGGTTTATACATCCTATCTTTTGCGAGTAGACCCCTGTCTTGCTTTAACGAAGAACTATAACAAAATGTTACATTGATGTAAGAATATATAAATGAAAGCCATATTATATAGGATATTAAGCATGTAGAGAAAAAGGGAAACGTACGGTCTAGCATCGGAGCACATGAGAACCTTAGGCTTATTTGTGGAAGGGTTTTTGAAGATTCTAAAGAAGACAGGAGTATACTCTTCCAAATCAGGAGTTGCCAATGTGATCAATCCAAAAGGTCCTACACCACCTGTCACGTTGGAGCCTTTCATTCTACACAAATCTAGCGGTTTTAATGCGAAGCTCGGGTCGAATGCCTCAGCATTCTCTAGGCTTCCAACATTGAATATCACTTCCACATCGGCCTGAGCAGGAGTGATTCCTTTGACTTCTAAGCGTTGACCCATCTTGATGTTTTTGTTGTTCATTCGGACGTAGTTACCTCTTAATGACTCTATTTCTTCAATAGGCCAAAACACTAGTTGCTTCTTGTTTGTGTCAAGAAGCACCGTTCTTGGAATTGCCTTTAGTTACCAACAATTAAATTATTGTTAAGAAAAATATTGGGAAATCCATCAAATTATTAGTTTAGTTAAGGTAGCTAACCTGAAGACCGGCCCAACCCTTGGAAATATCATCTTCAACGGTGTCTGATTCATTGGCCCAACCCCACAAGATTCTTCTATTTTTTTTGTAGTCAAAGAATGTCTTGGAAGCGTAGAAATTACCGTAATCGAATCTTAAGCCGTCCCAACCATCCGGTGAATCACCATTTGGTACGTACCGGTCTTTCTTAGGATCGTATTTGCCAAGCGTGTAATACTCGAAACGAGTTATGTCCAAGCTAACTTTCAACACGTGCTTGGCGTTTGGACCGGCGTAATCCAAGTCCAAACCGTTTTTGAAATCGGTTGTGGAAACCGGGAAAAAATCTGGACATTCCCACATACCGGTTGATTCTTTCGAGTGAACTGGATGCTTAGCTTTGACCCAATGCTTGAAATCTCGGCTTCTGTATATATAAGCGATTCCTCTATGCTTTCTTCTTGACCCCACGACGGTTCTCCAATGCCCGTCTTTGGATAACCATGCTGTGGTCGGGTCACGGAAAGCTGAACCGTTCATGGTATAATCTGGCATTACGACGGGGTTATCGTCTGGTTTAATCCATTTCCTTAGGTATGGGTCTGAGGGGTCTTCAGGGATTGCGTAGTTTTGAATTTGAGTTTCGTTTTGGTTAATGCCAGTATATAGGATAACCGGACCTTTTCCTGGTACGAGTGTTATTGAACCGGACCATGTACCTTTTATGTCGAACCATTTGGAAGGATAGAGGGCATGTTCTAGAGCCTCCCAATTCACTAAGTCTTTGGAAACTGAATGTGCCCACACAATATTACCCCAAACCGCACCTTTGGTGTTATATTGGTAGAAGAGATGGTAGAAACCTTTGTAGTATAATGGACCTATTTCAAAAAACCCCAAATTAGATTATCTTACTTATACTTACGTTGTACTATAATGAACTTAATAATATTGAGAAATACAAAGGTATTTTCTTGATAAACTCACCATTTGGATCTATTGGGATTGTGGAGGATGCCACATGGAAACACACGAAAACAAAGGAAAAGAAGGTTAGTTTAATGTTTTGAAAATCAGATAAGATAAGAAGATACGCGATACAAAATGAATCACATGAAAGCCTTTGGTAGAACAATTTGTAGATGAAATGAAGAAAACGTGAATAGAGGAGGATAAAGTGTAACAAAAATAAAATTTATACGAAGTACGGTATCTTGGTAGTTATTGCAATTTATTACTCGATCACGATTGATCTCTCCTCAACATAATTATCTTTGTAAGGTTTTAAAAAGTAACAATATGAATAACATCAAGCTCGTCGCCATGTAAGAAAAGCATATATTGAACATGGGGAGTAAAACTTTTATAATTTTTTTTTTGGTAAAACGTTTATAATTGTTTTAATAGTTTAGGTATTTTTTCAATTAAAAAAACAGCTTAGGTATTTAATTATATAAAACAATCGGTTCATAAGAAAAAAAGGTTTCACATAATCCAGGGAAATGATAAAATATTAATTTTGACGTAGGTTTTAACAACTGGTTCGTGAAAAGAAAATAGGTTTTGCCAAGCTTAAAACTAACTACACATTCTTTTCCACTCATAGACAGAATTTCCCTTTTGGCAACAAGATCGATATATTTATAGTCTTATAGAATATGGCCACACAGTCACAGATATATATATATAAAACCATAGTTTTTATCCAACAAAATAACCATATAGCTGCTCTTCACGTGATATATGATGTGTTTTCTTCTTTTTTGTAACAAAATATGATGTATCTATTGTTGAATTATGTGTACTTCGTAAATGTGTAGTTAAAAGATGTGTACTTCGTATGCATATATAAACTCATATATAAGATGTTTCTATTCTGATATCTATCATTTTCTTTAGTTTTGAAAGCATCAAGAGATATCATTATAATATCATTTTGTTACCTATTTTTCTTTAACTTCAGCGTCGATCAGCATGGCAGCCGGTTTATTCAACAGAATTATATATAGAAAAAAGGTATAGCTGTGTTTATGATTACATGTTATATATATATGTTGGGTATCTATTGGTGCATATAAATTTTCTAAAGCTGAAACTTTAGTACTCTATAGTCCATACATTTAAGTGTATTATTTTCATTCGTAATCACATTATATTATATCCATACTGCATATGCATACGTAAATAAGTTTATATATTATACAGTATAATAATCTGATCGGAGAAGATGTTTTCTTCGTAAGAAAACTGGAAGTTTGTTTGTTTCATTTCTTAAAATACTGGTTTATTGTTATATATATGATTGGATTTGAAGAAACGGAGACTGGCTATCCAAATAATGTCGTAGTGCAATTAACTTTAATATCAAAACAATAAATCTCACAGAAACCTAAAAACCTAGCATAAAAACCAAATCATTATAAGCCCTAACTAATTTTCAGAAATATTATTAACTAAATTAAATTTGAAAGAGTGGGAGAGATCAATATACCGTTAATCCAATGCTTTGGAGGTTGAAAGTGAAAAGCAGATCTGTGAAGATGATTCACTGACTGGACTGATTGAGATTGCAATTTTTCGTAAACCCGATGAAAAGCGTCAATTCCTTGGATATTATTACTGCTTAAATTGATTAGTACAAACAATAACAACACAGAAATAATACTTGAGACACCCATTGATCCAAAAACTCAGGATCTGAGTGGTGTTTGATACTTTTGTGTGTGTGGAAGTGGATAGTATATTAACTTGGAGAAGAAGAGAATTTGATAAGTGGAAAAAATGTAGTTTGTTGTAATGTTTATATAGGCATAGGATGAGGAGGAAGATAACAGAAAATAGATAAATCTTTAGGATAATGTTAATCCAGTCCGGAGTTTTTTACTCTAACTATAATTATAATTAGAAAGATATACGTCACGTTGGTTTGANTTTAAAAAAAAAAAAAAAAAAAAAAATCTATCGACCATATCTTCGATCTTTTAATATTTTTTTTTCTGATTTATCCAAAGAGTAAGTTAAATTTCTTTGGTCGGCAGTTTTATTCCTTTTTTATAGGGTTTTTACATGTGTAATTATCCATAGTTTAAGGGATGTCTTAATTGATTAGTATTATTGGATTTATGTCTTCCTTAATTACGTGATGATTAGTTGCTCAAGTGAAGACTGATTAATTTTTCCACAATTCTTATTATCCTATAGTAATAATCATTCTACAACAAATGAGTGAAGTCGTGACTGACTGCTATTGTTCAATAGTTTTGACCAAGTGAACATATTCTATATTAGGTTTTGCACTTTCAAACTCTTATCTATACAAAATTATTATATTAGTACAACATTATAGATTCAATTCCGGTATTTTGGTATATTAGTTAACTAAATTTGCCGCCACAATTTTGCATATATTTTTTTTTTGTAGAATGGGATCTATGTGATACTAATGATATGTAGACTTGGAGAACAAAAATTAAAATGTTTTAGTTTGTGATGGGAAGAGATTATGGATTTAAGATCCGAAACCTTTGAATTTCAAAGTAATTACAATGATAATAATGATAACATATTTAATAATTTAACTTACGTAGATGTTTACTATCTGTTGTCGATTAGTAACAAATTGATGAGCTGCTGTTATTTTCCGTAAAACAAAAAATGGTGAGACACAATATGTTAAGAAGATTTTATAATTCTCTAGCATGTATTTAATATATCGATCTTAAATTGAACAGGTTTAAATCAGACCACTCAGAACAATACTCGAGACATAACGAACCTAATGTCCGGTTACATTTTAGCAATTTGCCTTCACTAGAAAAGGCCTTACATCATAACGCCAAAAAGTGAAGCAAAGATTCTTTGCACAGTTTGAAGTTAACAATTTTAGCATTGAACTTACTCCCACACAAAACCCAATATCCGGTATGCTTCAAAAGTCTTAAAAAAAAAAAAAAAAAAATTCGGATTTGCCTTCAACAACTTTCTTTATTTTTGCTAGATATGATGATTCCACTGCTATAATTGTAAAACATCACCTACAAAAACTTGCCTGCATCTTTTGTGTATATGAACCTGCAGGACTATCACCAAATCTCGGGTTGGTTCTAACTGAGGCTAATGCCTAACACAATCTTTAACCAATTGGCTACCATATACATGTTTGAAGAAACAAAAATGTAAAGAAAAGTATATAATTCGACTTTATTGGATGGTTCCACTTTCTAATATGAATGACCAGATACCAAAAGCTTGATATAGAAACCAGATTTACCACTACCAGTATCATAACATGTCTTTTAATTAGCTTCATTTACATACACAAACAAGACTAAATAAATTCCCAAGTCAAGTGAATAGTTGCTGAGTTGTAAAGCTTTGGAAAACTAGCACGAACAAAAAGATGTTCATAATTACACTCTAAAATGGTAAAAGAGGATTCTATGGGAATCTCTCATGCTCATGATTTCCAGAAAATCTCATTGTATTGCTAGTAAGATGAATCTTTTAAGTGGCACAGTGACTCTGATTTCACGAATACTACTTGATTTTCCACTCAAATTATTCATCGTTGGGATTTTAAAGCATCTTCTTGGTTGAGTCATATATAGAAAGTGGTCAAGTTGTATGTATGCATGCACAACATAAACAACATGAGCAAAAAGGGTCCAAGATTCGCATTCTGTTGACGCTTTAGAACAAACCCTCTCTGAGATCTTAGGTTGCTGTAAGACATTCCACTAGTGAAATAAGAAAGCATACATTACAA
Organism: Sisymbrium altissimum; assembly: GCA_900406495.1. Classification (NCBI taxonomy): domain Eukaryota; kingdom Viridiplantae; phylum Streptophyta; class Magnoliopsida; order Brassicales; family Brassicaceae; genus Sisymbrium; species Sisymbrium altissimum. Next base: position 34,689 of record OVBI01000321.1, on the reverse strand, counting down.
TGTAGGTGAAAGAAGTTGAATCCCACAAGGGATTGGTTTTCACGACTTAGAACTAAGTAAATGTGTCAGAAGCATCTGACTATTCATTGATTTGATCCCACACTTTCACAAATGTGTACACAGATAATATAGTTATACAGACAGTCACAGACGCTGATTTCAAAAACCAAAAGAGCATAAACAGAGGTGGTTCCCTAGTTGACTTGTGAGAGAGGCGACCGTGTTAGCTGTTGCGGTTTTGAGTCCTTGGCCGCAAAGGATTCATAAGAGTTGTTTTCGCGAAACACTTCAACCAATGTCTCCATTGGCATTGCTCGTAGTGATTCAATGGTGGCTTTGGTTGGGACCTCCGGTTCACTCCTAGAAGGAGTTGTCCCTGTGGGCTCATACTCCTGCGATTCACCAAATAAGAGCGTGGGAATAAGATTCTTCTACGAGTGAAGAGAGTAACGGTTATTATTATGGTATGAGAAACAACTTACCATGTATCTTTGTTGAAAAGTTTCTTGAGCTTTATCCTCAATGCATCTGGCTTGGCAACAATGATCCTGTTGGAAACTTTCAAGAGATTTTTCATGTGTCTTGACATGGTCCAATATTTGCGATACAGACACTTTTTCGTCCTCTGATATGCCTGAAAGACCACAAGGATATCAATAAAAAATAAAAACTCTTTTAGACCAAAGAGATGTCTTTTAACCAGAGGAACAGTCATGAGTAAGAAAGAAAACTCACGATCAATTTGATGGATTATTTCATCGTTGTTCTTGGTTACATCTTTCTCCGCTGCGGTCCTTGCAGAATCTACTTCGGCATCGTGCTGCTCGTTATTATCACAAGCAGACCTAACAAGTGAAGAGACATCTTCGACTTGCTTACTGTTCATCTCCTTTAGAGATTCATGAGTCGTCTTGCAGTGTTTAAAAGCTGATTCCGCATGACCCACACTAACCATAGCAGGATAAAACGTTTAAAATACGGTACTGAAAGATTATATGGAATTGCAAAAACCATAGCAATGATCTTACGATTGCTGAAGCAGTAACTCCATTCGACAATGTTTTGCAGCCGAGAAATCAGCACCCTCTCTGGCTTCATTCTCAGCTTGCATGGAAAATGTCTCCCATTTTCTTTTCGCGTCTTTAGCCAGATTATTTACGGTAGAGACATGTTCATCCAAGAAAGTTTTGTTGGAAGAGACTGCATCTTTAAATTTATGGAGTCTTGAATCCACCTGCCAGGAAAATAGACAGTACAGTTTTTATATATAATGAAGTGGAAGACAAAAAGAGACAAATGAAAGAAGAAGCAACGAACCAGTTCGTGTTGGCGACGAACGTGACTTGAGACTAGGTTAGTTAGATCCGCTATAAGTTTTTCTGTATCAGATTTTGACTGAGCCTGCACAACACATGCCAGTTATAGATGGGCTCAAGCAAACATGTTAAGCACGAAACTTGAAGAGATGTAGTATTATGACCTCGTAAGTCTTCTGAAAATCGATAATGCTGTTTATTTGACTATCATTTGCCTCTGCAGCACGATTCTCAGCATTTTTAGACTCTTGCATAAGCTTCTGAAAGAACGTACTTGTGTATTCAGACATCTCCTGTGTTTGCTCCATCGTTGTGTGGAACTTCTGCGTATTAGTAAAACAATCGAGCTTACAGCTTTTGTAATTTCCAAGGCCAATGTATAAGCTAACAAAATGTTGTTATATCTCAGAGCACTAACCTGTCTCAGTTCCCTCGCAAAGAGAGCCATTTCTCCCTGGTGGGACGTAAGAGCATTTTGAAGTTCATCAAATAACGACGATGTTGTCTCACTTCCTGAAGCAAGAAACTGTAATCCACACGACAACTACACTTAGAACAAACCAATAGTCACTAGAAGAAAAAAAAAAACTAACAAAGGCGTACCTCATCAATGGAACATGCACTTGATGTCGTCAATGCTGAAACTTCCTCTAGACAAGCATTCGAGTTTGCCTTGTGCAAACGGACTACATTCTGCACTGCCTCCAAGTGAGAACTATATAAATCCCTAGACGCTCGAACCTTCTTTTTCATTTCGAGAATAGCCTGGAAAAACAAATTTGCAAATAGTGTAACAAAGATAGACAACTGTTAGAACATTAACAATTTCCAGCAAAATATGATGCTACCCTTGAAAAGATAAATAAGACAAGAAACTACTCATTGATTGTTAGAAAACAAAAGAACAAAACAGTTGATACCTTGCTGTGTGCCTCTAAACGAGATTGGGACAGTTTGTTAACACCCTGAAGGTGTGTTTTTTGCTGGGACAGACATGAAGCAACCATATTGAACAAATTCGAAATTTGTTCAGAAAGTTCTGCTTGAAAATTGTCGACCACGTTTCTGTTATCCGCACTGAGCTTGTCCCCTCTTCCTGCTCAGCACCAAATCGATCATATACTAACAATTCTTATGATATTGCTAATGAAAAGAAAGCCAAAATAGTAAAGACATATACCAATTTTTTGGTGTAATGAAGCGTTTTCTGAAGTTGCTTTCTCCAAGTTAGATTGTAATTTACAAGCTTGTTGAACCAGTATATTTTCTGGCGATATGCGGAAGCATGTTAGGAAAAGAAAATTCAAGCACTTCATTAGAGTAATAATCTAGAAAATACCAGATTTTTTCTGCTCGGAAATGATGAAATCTTTCTCCTTCATGGCATATTGAGATTTCTTCAATTCCTCGTTTGTCGAAGCAAGCATTTTGCTCGTTTGACTTAAGTTTTTCTAGATAACACATTGAAATCTAAGAGCATATTGATATAGTTATAAAGCACAAAAGCCTATGAAAAGAAAGTAACCAATACCTCGGTGTTATCAAGCCTGCTAGTCAGATCAGAGCACTCCCGCACTTGACCAGTGTACTTGTCTTGCAACTCCTCGAGTTTCTGGTCAGAAAAATATGTAAATAATCGACTTCGGATGTCTATTCTGATACTAACGTAAGCAAAAACTATGTTTTGATCTATTGGTAAGAAGAAACAAACTTTTTGATAACTCTCTATCTGACCACCCATTTGTTCAATCTGTTCAGCCATTGCCTACAAAAAGAGCAAAAAAAAGGATTATATTAGTAAACGAGTAAGGAGGTGATGAGGTTACCATTTCCTTTTATGTCAAATGAACATTGTGTTCCTTCAATCCATGAAAAGTCTGAGAAATTCAGTACCTTTCTTTCAGTCTCCTCTTGATAGTATCTCTCTTTTGGCATATAAACACCATTTTTCTCACGGGAAGCATAGACCTCTACAAAGATAAGCAAAGAAAAAATATGAGTAATAGACAAGAAGAGAGTCGTAGCAGAAGACTTTGTAGCGAATAAATTTATTAAGCTGAGTTGCAGTCACCCCTCCAATTCTATCCACGGCTACAATGAGAATGCCTCTTACCCGCCTTAAGTCGTTCTATTTCACCATAAAGGTCCTTTATCAAAGTTGATTTCATCATTTTCTGGTTAACCTGCCAAAGAGAAATATACAAGACTACGAAGATGAAATCTGGGTTTTCAATGGTTGGCCTAAACGGGAACAAGAAAAACAGAATAGAGGCTTGAAATTGATGAATGAGAAACTTATAATAAAAGACAATACCTCTGGTTTGTTCCTAATATGCTTTGCCCTGTGTGCATAATCTAGAGTACTCAAGGTTTCCTCGAGACAGTGAACAGCAGGTGAAACTGTTGCTATGATGCATGTCTTCGTTCTCCCACCAAGTGAATCACGTAGTAAGCGAGTGAGCTTACTATCCCTATATTTCAATGCAAGAAATAATAATAGAATTCAGAATACCTTGACGAACCAATACATGAGCACTAACGTAAAGAGAAAAATCCCAGAAAAAGAGCTTGAACCTGTAAGGAACGTGTCCAAGATGTTCTACCAAAGCACTGATAACTCTCCCTAATGTAAGAAGACTTTTGTTTATCTCACCAGCTTCTCGAGCGCGGCCCTATATAGAGAAAGGCTATTGAGTAAATCTGACATATGAACAGACATGAAATCTAGAAACTGAGAGGAAAACACTCCAACTCGATTGAACAGTCAGAGACTACTTACATCCCTAGCACCAGAACGTGATATATTTTCTGACCCTGCCAAGTCAACCAAGTTCAGCTTACCACACTTGATTAATTCTTCACCTTCCGGAGTAGCTTCTTTGATATGTATTGTTATTGAGAAGAGAGAATGTGACCGACTGAAAGTGAAGAATTTCATTATATAGAGAGAGACCTAAAGATCAAAGTGCAACGAAACACAAACATCAAAGACGTTACCTTGATTGTTTATTCAAGAAAGTTTCTGCAGTTCGCCGTTTAGAGGAACCTCTCTCGAGCAAAGTGAAGATCTCATTAGCACTTGTCACAATCTCCTCTTCCAATCCTCTAACAAGAACACCACCTTTGCCGTCCTCCATTAAAGGCAACGGTTTCTTTTGTTTCTCCTCAGTAGCAACTCTGGAGATATCTTCAGGAGCTAGTAAATCAGTAATCTCTTCATTATAGAGTTCCAAAAAAGTGACTTTAACACTGTACTCAGCTTGCTGACCCTCAAGCGTATCAAAGATTTGTTTCACAGCTCTAGGTATAACACCTGCTTCAGCTGGAAGACCTCCACTAGGCCCTCCCTGTGCCACAAACAGCTTTAGACTATTGAAACATGACCAGCAAAAACCTTATAAAGCAAAAAACAACAAACCTTGGACCTTCTACATTCTCCTTCCATTGTATATGTCTTCCCCGTACCAGTCTGACCATACGCAAATATCGTACAGTTGAAACCTTCAAGCACCTCATTCACGATAGGAACAACGGCCTGGTCATACAAATCCTTCTGTTGCGCTGCTGGTCCAAACACCTACATAATAAACACACACTTTGACTGACTAGGTCACACTCACACTTGTTTAGCTTAACCTAATCCATTTGATTTGGTGTTACCTTATCGAAAGTGAAAACCCTATCAATGTGCTTCCCGGCGATGTTTTGGGAAACAGCAACTTCTCTTTGCAAATCATTACAAGTCAGAACCTGAGGAGCATTGTTCCTCAACTCATCATCGCTAAATGGCCTGTCACAAACAAACAACACAAACAGTACCGAAATTCAATAAACCGTAAAGTGAGATTATAACCGAAATCGAAACCGGAAACCCTAGAATTCGATTTTGTTACCTGCATCGGAGAAGAACTTGTACGTTAACGCCTTTCTCTTTGTCGTGGCGGCCGGACATTTTTAAGCGGCGGACGGACGGTGAATCCAGAGAGACTAATTTCAAATCTGATGCCACGTCGGCTAAGATCCGAGTTTATCTGTTATTCGTAATTCTCTCTTTCTCTCTCTAATCTCCTCCTCTTCTCTCACCGGCGACTGGGATCTTTTTTAGAGAGAGAGAGCGGGCTTGGCTTCGATTTGAGATTTGAATTATTTGAAGAGGCGCTCCTCTTTTCTTTTTTTTCTTCCTCTTTTCGAAATTAATTAACGTTTGTTCCTTCTGAGTTTACCACTTTACCCTTTCCTTTTACAATGCCGACGATAACTAACACACCGCCCTTCCCAAAAGTAGAGGTCTATAACTTACTAATAGCCCATTTAAGGCCCAAATAGCTTCGTCTTTGCAACTATTTCTTTTTCGAAATAGTAGAGTTTAAATTAACAAACTATACTAGAGTTTTGTGGTTTGGCGACTTTTATTTCAAAATTGTAACTGTAAAGTGAAACGTTTGACTATAACATAATGGTTGTGATATATAAAAAAGAAATGTCATTCATGAGGGAAAAATCAAGGAAAGAGTTGTGGGAGTTCGGTGTAGTATGATGGATATCTTTGATCTTGGGAGTGATGGACCACTAGCTTCTGAATAGACATTTATGTTACTACAAGAAGTTTAGAAGAAGACTTATAAACAAGATGTAGCCTATGATGTTGCTATCTTAATAACACAAAGAAGAAGATAGATATAGATTGATTGATTTGTTAGTTTATTATCGCAAGAAATTATCGAGTACATTTTGCTTTTTTAGTCAGTTCCGTGTAAACGTTGTCAACATATCAAGTTAATGTAAATGTTTATATATGCGAAAAAAAAAAGAGAAACAAATTAACATCCCATAAATATACGACATGGACAAAATTTGTTGTTTGGTTTTAACTTTTAATATTAGAAAGGTAAACACATGCCACCTTATCGTGTAATGGCTCTCTCTCATTACCCTCGCAGTGTCATAGATTCGCCGTCGCAGTCTTTCGACGTTTTGAGACAAATCTCTGACTCTACTGATCAACATGTCTTCACTCAAACATCCAAACATGTTCGAAGCATAAACCGACCAAACATTCTAAAGGAAAATAAAAAGGCTATGAAACCAAAAAGAAAAAATATTTATATATTTGAATTATGAATATTATATATTGAGATTCGAATACGATTATTTCCACGAGAAAAAAGAAAAATTCCACACCACGCAACAAAGGGGTGTTCGTCAATACAACCTGGAATAATGTATTACAATCACAAATTTCACAATCAGTCCTAGAAATGATTATATATTTTCCTAAAAAAGACCTAAGCAATAAACTTTTTTTTTTATCAAAACGAAAAGAAAATGATCAAGAAGAACGGTAACGACGTCTTGGAACTTTTCTTTGATTAATTAAAGTCAAAGAAACTCCTCGACAAAATCGCCGAAATCGAAGTTGCCGTTACAAGACTCGATGGCGTTAACGACGTCTTGGAAAACGGAGAGGCTACAAGGGACGACCAACATAACCTTCTGCTCGAAGCAGTGGAACTCGTCGTGTGACTTGTCCAGGAGCATCCTGAACAAAGGATGATTCAAGTAGCTCGTCGGGACCACGCGCCTCACGCGCTCTTCCCCTACGTACACCGCAAACGTTCCCGTAGGCGTCTTTGTCGCCGCCGCAGCTGCTGGAGACGTGTCGTCCGCCTCACTGATCAGAAGAGACTCACTCTGAGTTGATTCAGAGCAGCCTTCTCTCGTGTTAATGCTCTTCACCTTCTTGGCTAGACTCTTGAAGGAAGCTATTCTTTTTCCCAGCATTTTTCTATCTTCTATTTTTTTACATATATCTATTTTTCCCACCCGGAAGCTCTTACGATATATGTAGAAGAATTAAGATTGTGGAGATGAAGAAAATAGAAGAAGAAGATGGTTGGTGATTATATACCACGATTAGATGTATAACAATATAATAAAATGAGAATTTGCGACCTTTTGACTTTATTTTATTTTAATTTTCGAATTTTTTTTGTCTGTGTTGACTTATAATAGTGGGGTGCATTTCTTGGCGGAGAGAATTGTAATTTTTTAAATATTAAATAATTTTGAAAATAAAAATGCATATATCTCGTCGCGAATCATGGTTACGTGATATATGTCTTTGGAGTCTATAAATGAATAAATATGGCACCACTTATTATATCTATACCTTAGTACATTACGCAAGCGATAGGTTATCACGGAGGTTCGTATTCGTACATATGGTCCGTGACATTTTTTTAAAATATATATAACGTCATGCTCGATTCAGGATTGTATATATGTGGCCCTTTATTCAACGAGCTTAGATGATTGCTTGTATCACAAAAATAAACCAATAATTACTAACTAATGATTTTTCAAATGACCAAATATTCAAATTCCAAAAAGGAGCTGGTGATCATCCAACACCTTATCGGATACAAACATATATATCTATAAGACGAATATTAATTAATTTAATGAAAGAAAACAAAAAGTATGGAATCCGATAAGCAATAGGTAATTTGACATAAACTCTAGTATTTTTTAAGTGATGTTTCTTATATTTGTGCATGTGCCTCTAACCATGTACATATAGTATTTGGTAGTAGGTAAGATGTCATAAGTAATGTAGTACTGTAGAATATAAGGATTATATATTTTAATGATATATAATAATATGTGAATCGGAGTAATAGCATGGTGACATATATGCATGAATTTGTTGATTAGCTTGGACATATATCATCGATAAACAGGAATTCATTCAAAATTTTGAAGTGGTTAGTTTGAGTGGTTAGATACAATGAAAATTATTTCGTAATTAGCAAATCCCTACTAAAAATGGTAGATAGTTGTATTTTTTTTTTTGTCGTTGTGTGTATATAGTTGTGTGTTAAAACAAGAAATTATGATGAGTAGGGTTTGTATATATGTAGGAAACAATCTGTTACAAAAAAAAACTATGATTTGTAGGGGTTTTATATACGTAGAAAAGAATGATATTATCAAGACGGCTCTTAAGCCGGCCACAGCGAAAGCCTATAACGACTTCTCTAGTTGTTACCATTATTATCAAACATTAGTCGTAATTATTGATATCCTAGCTTTTTAAAATTCATATATATATATATATATCCTGCTATTGTGGTCAGCATGAAGAGAAAAAAAATGATAAAATTTTATATCCAAATTATAAAACGGTTAATTTTTACCATTATTATAACTTGTGATTTTTTAGTTATTAGCCAGTTAATGATTGGATTGAAAATGCTCTACACCAACCTCCTAGCCTAGGTTGAGAACAGTGGGTACGTAATAATTTTTTTTAGAGAATCATTTAACTCATATATCTTATAGATATCAGTTTGTCACATATGTAATCAATTAGTCTTAGTTATAGTATAAAATATCTATCGTAGACTAATGCCTACTGCCGTTAAAAAAAAAAGACTAATGCCTACTATAATTATATAAGTCTTTGTATTGTGGGTTATCGTTTTTACTGATAATAAAATAGTAAAGAAAACACCATAATTAAATCTAGTTTTATTTTATTTTTTATTTTTTTTTCACTGTCAATAAAAAAAATTAAGCTTTTATTTGAATTAGAACTTTTCATAAGGAAGAACCTATACGCTTCTTTCTTATTCATAACCTAGTTTTCAACGCACCATTTATAATACAGAGGAGAAAAACATTCGGTTGTCGCGAACGAATCCGTCAATTAACGTTTGAACGCTTCCCCTCAAACAATCTCCAAAGCCACCCGAACAAGTTTATTATATTGCCCCAACGAAAAGTTTATTGCCAATCCAAAACTCGGTAAACATAAGCTATACGTACGACGATCTACTAAAGCTACATGTTTATTAACAGACGGATGAAAAAATCGTAGTTACCTTTGGTTTATCTAACGCACAATTTTTTTTCTTCAAATAACATGGATTCCGAACTTAAATATGTTATTTTGTTTGCATTTACTAGTTAAGTATCATTTTACATGTAAAACGAAATACTTTTTCTTGCGCATGTAGATAACTACGATTGCGTTTACAATCTCCAAATGGTATATGGTTGACAAAAATAATAAAACTTATATTTTTTTAATGAGAAAATAAACGCTATTATTTACCATGTACACTTAGAAAAGAAGAAAACGAAAAGGCAGGCTTTAATAGTGTACAAAAACATATGCTAATGCTATATTATTTATATTACTTAGCCTACTACGATAACTATATCTTTTCTCTTTTATTCAACGATAAATCTTAATTTGTAGTGGGAAAAAATGTAGGAGGACTTTCTCAAAAAAAAAATGTAGGAGGGACAATGAAGGTAAGAAGGATGGTTTGAAGCGGAAAAGTGTTGAGAGGGGAAACAAGTGGAAGAATCATTGGACCATGCATGTTCGGCCACCATACTTTTGACTTGTACATAGTCAAAGGTTTAGAGCTTCTCGAATTTCTTGTAGTGGTCCCATTAAACTCAAGTGATCTACTTAAAGAAATCTGTGGACTAGGGTGTTTTCCTTTACATGAATCGAGTTTGGGATTACATTTCAACATGTATTGGCTACTTCTGTGAAGTTTACTCTAATTGTCTCTACTTCAAATACTTTTGGGTTTAATTTATGAATCTATATAGCTTCGCCTCTTTCTTTGAATATGTCTTTGCCTCTCAGCTAGGTTTCACCCAAATGATAAAGCAAAAACATGAAAGAGTTAGTACGGTAGAAGAAATGTGTATCAATTTATATGCTCGATTTATGATCGATATTCTTTTTTTTTGTTTTGAATTTTCAAAAATCTATACTATATTAATATTAAAACTTGTCAGCGTTGATTTTAACTAAATGCCATTTTCACGTGGTTGATCAATGATAGAGTTGGAGTCAAAGGTAGACCATCGAGTCGTCGTAGGAACGATTCTGCAAGATTATGGAAGTCTTCTTTTTTTAGGGATCGATGATAGAGTTGGAGTCAAATGCTCTACACCAAACATTTTCAAGAACCATAATAAGCTTTCAAATCAAAACTAAATGTCACTGAGTGAAGATGTGTATATATCATTCATATTCTTATGCTAGCTAGTAACTAAAGACACGCGCCACTAATTCTTGTCAACGGTATACACATGATGTTGATCAACGTATGCTAATTTAGTGGTGTAGTGTATCCTACCAATTAAGGGGAAGTGTACATCGTTTTATTCATGTATATTTCATTGCAAGCGTCGCTGCAACAAAGGATATTATCAAACAAATCATATTCATATGACAAGTGATGGTTCAATGAGTACAAAAGAATACTATACTGTTTAGAGACTTTTGCAAAGAAGTAATCAAAAGAAACCCGGTGTGATTTAAAACTGCCACTGTATGAATCACTATGATTAGACGCGAATCATTGGTATCAACAAAACGTCTCAATTATGGAACCACATACGCCTTTCATGTAAACATTATTTGTCAATTTCATTGGTTCATGGTGTGTTTCCGTATATGCATCACATTAAACTATTTCGTAAGAAGTTATCACAATTCCATCGCGCGCCACCAACACTTGAATTCATAGTTTTCCACTTTTCCCACTAATTTTACTTCATTCTAGTTCATTACACCACCATGCATAGAAATACTTATTCATGAATGATGCAACACGTGCCGTATTATTGTATCAAATCTAATTGTCTCGAATACTGTCGTACGTGGGTCTAAATCAATAATATTCTAAACTCGATTTTTAGTTAAGCAAAAAAATGTGAAATGTTGTATTTGTATAACCTCGTCTACCTTATTTTTAATATGCCAACCTATTAGGAGTCGACGAAATCCACTGAGTTCTATTGCGGTGATGCATGCAAAATATACGTCGTTACTACTGTCTTATGAAATCATCACATTCACATGTTTTTTTTTTTTCCTTCTTGGCATATGTGTGTGATATACAATCCTACCACCAAATCAGTGCATTTTCACAGGCCCGGCCCAGTCAGATCCGAATCCTAGACCCCAAAACATTGTGCTCTAGTTGATTATTATTTTTTTTCTTTTTTTTTGTGTGCTGCAGTTGATTTATGTTTAAAAGTATGTACTTTGGACTTTTCTCAACTTTCTTTGTGTTTTCGCAAAAGATGGAACAAAACAGTATGTCCATGTGGGCTATCCGGCTATATCACACTCTTGCTTTGTTCACTTGAACCGGGCCTTCATTGATGTCGCGCGCCGTCCAACATCTTACTAGTTTTATATCTCGATCCTGACGCACATGACAGCCATGTAACCAAAAAAAAAAAAAACTGAAACACCAAATTGATTGATATTTACTTACAAAATTTTCTTTTATCAATTTACCGATGAAAATGAGGATAGACACTTTTTCGCCATATCAAACAACAAAGGACGAGGGAAAAATTAGTGAGGATGTCTGGATGTCTCATGTATATATACATTTCCATCCGTTGCGTACTCATATTGCCAATTTGCCATATAAGTATAACAATGATAGTTACATAGTCATGGTATAATTTTTTTATCAACGTGATGATGGACATAGCATATAAACTGCTATTGTCGTTTTTAATTGAAGTGACATATGCGTTACATTGCTAGCTAGATCAAGAATGATAACATGTATTTGCGACTAAATGATGTAGTAATTCATCGTCATTCGTTAAGTTGTTGCATGGGATAGAGATATAGATTTCTTTTTTCTTTTTTTTTGTAGAAGTTCGATATTATTAAATCACTGTACATATATTATATATTATCTCTTCTTAAGCCAGTATACTTTCTAAAGTTATGAAGGCTAATAGACATTTCAAACGCTAATTATTAGATAGTTATCCATTTGATGTCTAGTTTTCTTGAACATATAAACATTCCACGGAAACACATAGACAATTGATCGAAGATCATATTCGGATATACTTTGACAATTAATTCTTTATGCCGGAACCGAAATAGTCAAATATGTCATTCGTGACGTGACGAAGACAAGTAGAGAAGGCAATAACTAGTTAGCTTCCAGAATTATGGAGTGTGCAGCAGAGCTCTACTGTGACTAAACTTACGATTGTACTAGAAAATTCGAAATGTTCTTCTTTCTCTTCTTTATGGGTTTCTAGAACATTTCAAATTTTAACCAAATGATAGATACCCGAGTTAAAATATTAATGTTCTGTCTTTTTGGGTCCATAATATGGTTTTGTAAATTTAAATTTTATTAATTAATCTGAAAAATAATAATACAAGTCTAACCGATGACATCTAGCTTAACATTCTTGTAACTAGAAATTAACCGAGCATACAACTGATTACGTGTATGTTTTATTAATCGATAATCTGATTAATTAATTAACGAATTAAATGAGTAGTTGAGCCATGGAGCTGATTAACGGGGGTTTCTCCTAGATCGATGTCTGATTAATTCAATCGACAAAATTTTGAAGAAAAGACAATATACTATCCACCTTTATTCTTGTTCTTGGTTAAGGGCCGGCAAAGAGAGGATCCAGAAACCATAAAAGAAACATCGTAGGCTTCTAGAAACCACGCCTAATAAAAACATTTTAGTAGAAAGGAGGTTTTTACTCGTTTTATTAATTAATATTTATTGCTTATATATTTTCAATTATTCTATGGGTTTGGACGTTTGACCGCAAAACAAGTTTCAAAGCTTTTGACGCTTATCTTACATTCTCATCACAGATAACGTAAGATTAGTCAATGACTCAATGGGATCATCCCTTAGCCGTCAATAGCCAATTCTCCTAGTATCTTTAACCTAATTTCCAATATAATCAGTGTCCATTTTTTATTTGACAAAAGAAGACAGCAAAATATTGACAAGGAAATTAAAATGACTTTGTTTCTAAAAATTCACGTTTAGTGTGTTAGAGAATAGAGAGAGCAATGAATATCCTTTTTCATTTTACAATTAAGGGTCGAAACTTTTGATTTGAAGACAATAAAAGATCATTTAATGTTTCTAGTTAACGAAATTCTGTTCATACGAAAGGAAAACTAATCCTCAAACTTTGACCAGTACTTCGGAGAAAATGGAAAGAAAAGCTAATCAAAAGCTAACACGAGGATGGAAAACTAGAAAAACAATAACGACAATTAGTGTATTGATTTTTATGCTTTATATAAAAGTTCCATAACGACAATTAAATTAGTCTGTTTTTTGGCTTTTCTTTGCGTAATGGCTATATTTTATCAAATGATGCGATATAAGAATAATTATCAAGACTATCAACACGTTACTTCGTTGGTGGGTGGGTATTTCGTTTTCCAAAAACTATGCTGGATATGGTAAAGTTAAGAGAAAAACTGTTTATCAAGCAGCAGTATATATTTTTAACTTCATCATATTATTTCTTCTTAAGCTAGATATTAATAAAGAGGAAAATGTCAAAGTAAGTCGACGTGTATACAAAGGACCCTCCTGAAGTGTGATATGTCGGAATGCACATAATAAGTTAAAATGTTCGATTGCATCAACTCAGTTTTATGTATTAATATATTATTGAAGGTTGCCTGAATTATCTAGGAAAACGAAAATACAAGATTCTATTAGACACATAAAAACAGATACGTTGTATCTAGAAGAGATAACCACTGCAGAGATCTTTGGTCTACCGATTTTAGCTATTATCCGAAATTTTTTGTTTTTTTTTTTTGCCTTTTTTTTTACAGTGAAAAGGTTTAGGTTTCCCATATGATTATGTAATTGGTTAGGTTTCTTCTTCTAATAGAGACTAGATTTTTTAAAAAGTTTCTGCAACGTTGATAAATTAATATTAATATTGCATCTGAAAATAAGGAATTAACATAGAAGCTTCCAAATGATTTGGTGCCATTTCAAATCATTATGGTGAAAAAGTAAAGAGGTATGAGTCTATGACATCATACGAGTCGTCAGCTAATTGTATCCAACTCTTTATCATACTGGAATATGCATGTCTATGTACACATCTTTAAGCCGTAACTAAATAATCAATTTATCGTCAGTAATACATGACACCAACAGGGGAAAACATGTAATAGAAACCGTGAGCATTGTTATAAGCTGGTTTCTTTTACATTTTTAACTTTACTCGATTATTAGATTGATAGCCGTAAATAATCTCTCGATAAAAAAAAAAAGAACTGAACTCTGTCATTAATTTGACGGTGCAGTTATAAACTAGATTATTAAAGAACTATGGTGATATTTTAAAATATCTTAGAAATTACCTACGAAAAAAAACCACTTGGTTTTAATTACTCCTGTTTTTGATTATTGTATTTTTCCGTCGACAGTCCGTCCCCGGGTTTATCGAGCAAAATACCATAATTTAAATAAGAAGACAAAAAAATAATCTGAAGAAGGGCCCTTGTGTTTTCTTTTTCGCAATAATATAAAACGCCAACTCTCATCCATTGTCTCTTCACCTCTTATTTCTCTCACTAATATTTCATTTTCTCTCTCTCTCTCTCTCTAGTCTCTACAAGCTCTATGCCCCAAGTCGATCTTGAAGCTTTTGTTTCTTCAGTATGCGCCGGTGGCTCCGACCGGAAGATCGCATGCGAGTCGACCTACGTCGACGACAAGGAAACTCGACCTTACTACAACAACTCCGCCGCGAGTCCGACTGATTTTCCACCGGAATCTTATTACTTGTCCAGAGATGCTCAGCTAGAGTGGTTCAGCGACAACGCCTTCTTCGACCGGAAAGAATCACATAGAGGGAACTCAGCAACTATCAGCTCCAATCCAAACTCGAACCCTAGCTCTCAACGGTTTCTACTGACCTCCAAAGCGTCGATCATCGGTTTGCCGAAGCCGCAGAACACGTGTTTAAACGAAGCGAAGAACCGTAGAATCGGCGCCAAACCCGATAAGAACCGGGTTTTCTTGAAACGGGTCGGGTCACGAAAGAAGACGGATTTTTCGGTGCGCGAACCTTCTTCTCCTAAAGTCTCTTGCATCGGTAGAGTGAGATCAAGAAGAGAACGAAGCCGCCGTATGCGCCGTCAACAATCGAGTCGCCCGGAGAAAGCGAACCGGGTCAAGAAACCCGGCTTTTTGGCGAGTGTCAGAGCCATCTTCAGGATCAAAGGCGGCTGCAAAGACCCGTCATCGCGTGGGGCCTACACGACTCCCAGTAGAACACACGACGACATCAGGAGCCGGCTTCCGCCGGAAAGCGTCGAACCGGTGGCTCCCGGTTTGGGTGGGATGACCCGGTTCGCTTCTGGAAGAAGAGGGGATTTGTTGGGTGGATGTTGACGTGGCCGTGACAAGTGTAAAATTAGTGATTGGTTATCTTGTCCGGGTTTTTTTGTTGCTGTGGGACCTGTTTTTTTAGCGTTTTGGTTGTGTGTTTTGAAAAGTCGTTGGCGATGTCGTTGTAAGTGGTTAACGTTTTTCAGGAACACGGCAACGCGTTGGCGGTGTGATTCCTACCCACCACACTGTTTTAGTGTTCTGTTTTGTATATTGTTTATATGGAGACCTATATATACTATTTTAATAGAAATATAAGAGCATGATTATTGCATAGAACCTCAAAGTATAATTTTTATAATTATTATATTATTATTTTAATATTTCTTTTATGATTTATTTAAATTGAAAAATTTAAACCAATAGTATAAAAGTAAATGTCATAGAAATGGGATTCTGAAGTCTTTTTTTTTTAGAAACTATCATTTCTCTTTCTCATTATTTTTTTCTTTTTTATTATTAAAATTTTGATTGAACCTCATTCAGAACCCCCTATAATCATGCTCTAAGATTTTTTAGAAAAATGTATCTTTAAGAAACTGAGAGAGTAGTAAAATTAGGTTATATTATGGAAGGAAATCAAATTAAAAATGAAACATATCATGACAATTATTCATCATTTTTTGGATTTCTGACTTTCATGAAGATTATTAAACTTGGACAAGTAAAACAAAGCAAAAGACGAAAATGGGGTTTTCAGTGGAGCGTTGAAGAGGGTTCTTCTTGCTGGTGATGCCAAGCGACAACGTCTTTGTAAGGTAGATTTCCTCCAAAAATGTCCAGGGCGCTTCCCACTGTTACATCCACACGACCCTTTCCTGCTTCTTTGATCCTCTCTACATCATCCATCACTGTCACGCCTCCCGCATAAGTTACTGGAATCTGTCAAAGTCAAAATTACATCTGAGATTCAGAATCCATAGCTAAAGAGATCAAATTTGCAATCAAGACTCGGACTTTCTAGCACGTCCATGGATGCACTCAAGCTTTCTCAATTAGTAATAGGGTATATAGTATAATTCAGCATAGTTTTGAGACATAACTAGTCTATCACTATGTCTTCAATCAAATTCCGGTTTTATTCATCACAAGTTTGCTGAATTGAGTAGCGCTTTGTCAAAAATGAGTAAGACTAGATCCAAGTCATATGCAAAAATAAAGAACCTCGATGAAATTCTAGAGCCTAAATGATAATCAAATCAAGAAAAAATGTCTGTGTTACTCACCGGAGAATATTTGCCAAGCAATGCAACAAGCTCTTCATCGATCCCTAGCCTAGGGACAACAAGTATTAGGATCAGTACACACTGACTAAATATTGTAAATTTCAACTCAAAATGAACCCACTCTAAGGCACACACTGAAAGGACAAGCTTACTTCTTTCCTTCAACATCTACGCCATGCACTAGAAACTCATCTGCAAATCCTCCAAGAAACTCCAATGATTTCTCATCAAGCAAGACGTCGCTGAACTTCTGCCATCTATCAGTAACGATTGCGTATCTTCCATCCTGTTCAACAAAATACCCATATAAACAAGAACGGATCTTCTTTCATGATAGTCTGTGCTTAAAAACATCTAACCTGAGATTAAACAAGTCAGAAAATCACCTTCTTTCTGCAGCTAAGGTCCAATATCAGTCTTTGTTTCCCAACTATCTTCACAAGATCTTTCAGTCTTTCAAGATCAAGCTTTCCATTGTTAAATACATACTGAAAAAATATCAACAGCAGTAAACGAGATTATGACTAACCCAAGCTCTATGATAACGTATTCAAAAGAGCTATATAGCTATACCGAAGTGACAATAACATGACTTGCTCCCTCCTCTATATAACTCAAGCAATTCTCTGAATTGATTCCACCTCCAACTTGCAAACCGCCTAGAATTCATCGTCTTGTATCATATACGACACATGGATTAAATGAAAAAACTTTACATTTCAAACCAAACAGTAAGAACAAAATCCATTCACATTCACACAAAAGGCATACCGGGATAAGCATGTAATGCTCCAATAGCTGCAGCTTGGCTTAAAGGGTCTGCTCCAAGCATTATCACATGACCACCAGTAAGCCCATCTTCTTGGTACATCTTCGCATACTCTTCCGCAGATTTGTCCGATTCAAAATTCGTAACGAGAACCGAACCATCTTCTTTCAAGTCACTTAGAGTGGATCCAACTATTTGCTTCACTTTTCCCTTACAAAAACCAATAATACAATCCAACTTGTTACATCACGCAGAGAGAGAGAGTTCCATAAAAAGGATTCAGATTTCTCTATTCAATACCTTGTGTATGTCGATGCAAGGTCGGAATTGAACAGCGGATACGACTTGCACTCTCGCCGATCCTACAAGACATATTCAGAAATTCATTACAGAAATTTTTAAAATTGCGTAAAAAAAGCAAAAAGCAAAAACTGAAACAGGTCGTTACGTTTTGTCTTGATAGAAAACAACGGTCCGGAGAATTTGAGATGCTTGTTCAACAGGTTCTTCTGGAACAAAGCGAGACCAACATTGGAGTACAGTTGAGAGCTGCAAGTTCTCATCTTTGGAACTGAAAAGTTTGACTTGCAATCGAATTCTGGATATCTAGGGTTAATAAACCCGGTTTGCATTTCGGTTTATTCCGGTTTATCGATTTGTTATAGATGGTTTGTTTAAAAAAGTTTGGATTTTTAGAATTTCTTTAGAGAAACAGAGTGATGCGATGGAACAAGAAGAACGTTATCAATCTCGTCTCCAAGTCCACTAATCTCCCGGCGCCTCTAACGCCGCCGTCGCCGGAGATTTACAGATTACCTCACCCTCCACCTAAGCTTCCGAAGGTCTCGATTCCTCCTACTCTAACTCTCTCTCCATCTCCTCGACACTCTCATTTCGTCAACTTCCTCGAGAACAACCTTCCACACCACCAAACCCTAACGCCACAAACCCTCATCGGATTCTTCCGCTCTAAGCTCTGTCACCATTCCCTCTTCGCTCATCATGACTTCGCCGTCTTCAACTGGGCAGCTACACTCGACACATTCCGACATGATCACGAGTCTTTCCTCTGGATGTCGAGATCACTCGCCGCCACGCACCGTTTCGAAGATCTCCACCGTCTCCTCTCTTTCGTAGCGGCTAACCCGTGCCCTTGTTCCTCAGGTATCTTCTCTTGTCCACAGCTTGAACTTATTTTCCGTTCCGCTATTGATGCTTACTGTAGAGCTGGGAAAATGGATTACGCTTTGTTAGCGTTTGATACAATGAAGAGGTTGATCGATGATAAACCGAACATTGGAGTTTACAACACTGTGATGAATGGTTATGTGAAGTCTTGTGATATGGACAAGGCTTTGAGGTTTTACCAGAGGATGGGGAAGGAAAGAGTAAAGCCAGATGTATGTACATTCAATATCCTCATCAATGGTTATTGTAGGAGCTCTAAGTTCGATATGGCTTTGGATCTGTTCAGGGAGATGAAGGAGAAAGGTTGTGAGCCGAATGTGGTTAGCTTTAATACTCTGATTAGAGGGTTCTTGGGGAGAGGTAAAATCGAGGAAGGTGTAAAAATGGCTTATGAGATGGTTGAGTTAGGTTGTAGATTCTCTGAAGTAACTTGTGAGATTCTGGTTGATGGGTTGTGTAGAGAAGGTTTGGTTGATGATGCTTCCGGGTTGGTGATCGATCTTTCGAGCAAAAGGGTTTTACCTAAAGAGTTTGATTATGGAAGTTTAGTTGAGAGACTCTGCGGAGAGAACAAGGTGGATAGAGCGATGGAGATGGTGGAGGAGCTGTGGAAGAATGGCCAAACTCCATGTTTGATTGCTTGTACTACACTCGTCGAAGGGTTGAGGAAATCAGGAAGAACAGAGAAAGCATCAGAGTTTATGGAAAAGATATTGAACATAAGAATCCTTCCTGATAGTGTGACCTTTAACTTGCTTCTTCGGGATCTCTGTGATTCTGGTCATTCGATGGATGCAAACAGGTTGAGAGTATTGGCATCTAGCAAAGGATTTGAACCTGATGAGACAACCTACCATGTTTTGGTTTCGGGATTCTCGAAAGAAGGGAGAAGAAAGGAAGGAGAAGTTCTAGTGAACGAGATGTTGGATAAAGACATGTTGCCTGATATCTTTACATATAATAGATTGATGGATGGCTTGTCCCGCGCTGAAAATTCTCCAAAAAAGCAAGTCCGGTTAGTTTGACCGGTGAGACTCGCGTCTCTACTCTTTCTATTGTGTACCTGTAAACTAGACCAAAGGAGTATGATATATGAAATGGAAACCAAATTAAGTTTTTTTATAATGGTCACTTTTATTTTTCTCTTTTCTTTCAACATGTTAAGCAAGTAGATTCCTTACTAGACCCAGATTTTGACTCCCGAACACAACTCTGGCCACGTTTGATCTAAAAACTAGACCCAAGCTATCTATCTTTTATCAACACATTTGATCTTGCAAAATATGAGACATGACATGAAACCAAGTTGTGTTCTTTATATAGAACTTGTTTGGAAAAACGTACGAAGCTTACATCATTGATTCAAGCTTAACTGAGAGTACGGATCACCCAAAGATGATTAAAACACCAAAAGAAGCAAGAAAAGAAAGATTTGTAGAGTAGTACGGAAGCTCTGCGAGTGAAGGAGTAAGACAATTCATTCTTCTGCTGGCCTCTGACACAACAGAGATATGTCTTCATACCGTTTCAGCTGTGCAACAAGAATCACATTATATTTACATATGAAATGAACCTCGTGACTTTATGCTAAAACTCTCATAATCACAAATGTGTTCATGGTTCGACAAGTGTAATTCTTCCTTCTTCCTTTTTTTGGGAAGTGAAACGAGACTTTTTGTTTTATTTTTCTGACATAACCAATCATCATAAGAAAATATCTCTATAACAAAAACCTATTCGAGATACACCATGAGAGCTAGGCATATACACACACCCACACGATCCTTTGATCATACATCAAAACATCTTGCTGTATCCGAAAGAGAGACAAGCGTGCAGGATGGTGATCAGATCTCGGGATTATTAGACTCGGGGATAGCGAGAGCTGCCTTTCTTCTTCAAGAACTCTGGGATCTCCACTGAACCTCCTTCTCTAAAGGAGGAAGAAGGTCTTCTTGTAGCTCCCATTGAGGCCGTATCTGCTTGTGCCATCTGAACCGCCCTTCCTTCTCCTTCTTCTTGTCTTTTGAAACCCGTTGCTATGAGGGTTATGCTTACCTAATACGCAGAAAAAAGTTAATTGTTTTCAAGAATCTGCACATCAGTGTCTACATCTCCAGAGGTCATATATGTTAGTAGAAGATGAATCAGAAAAGAACATACTTGACCGCTCAGGGATGGATCCACAACAGCGCCGAATATAAGATTGGCAGTTGGATCGACAAGGTCATATATCACTTCCGCAGCAGCATTTACCTACAATGACCAAAGCGTATGAGAAACATGCAGAGCATGTAAAGTTTGCATGAAGCAAAATCAGGATATAGACATATAGTCAAAGTTGTTCATGGATCTATGACACTGAGACAAGAAACAAAGATGAGAGAGAAAGACCTCAAACAGTGTTAAGTCGCTTCCACCAGTGATGTTCCAAACGATTCCGGTGGCTCTCTCAATGCCAATATCTAACAAAGGTGACTGGATCGCATTTAATGCAGCATCTCTTGCCCGACTCTTTCCTGCATGATTTAAATACCAGTAGCATGAACGAATCAGCATTATGCAAACAAAACAAATTCTCGCGTAAAAGAAGTTCAAGTCCAAGACTTTCTCTAATACATCATGACATAGAAGCACAATTGTTAAGTAACAGGCTAACAGCGATGGTCAATTTCAGTATCGACTCATATAGGACTGGTTTCTTTGCCACACTAAATTTACTAGCTCGTTAGTCCAATTAGACTAATTTGATACATATATAGTGGTTGTGATTACGAAAATAATGCGGCCAACGAGTTTTATCAATCATTCCAATTTCCAAGCTTACCTGTTGCAGTTCCTATTCCCATCAGTGAAGAACCCGCATTCGCCATTATAGCTCTCACATCAGCAAAATCCACATTTACCAAACCAGGAATCTGAAAAGCAAAGACAAAGATACTAAGATAGCTATTAAAGCATTAGCCTTACATAAAATAACAATCACAGGAAGTCAATTAAAAAGCCATACCGTAATGATATCAGATATCCCACGAACTCCCTGACGAAGTATATCATCAGCTAGATTAAATGCTTCTGTTACCGGAGTAGACTGAGAGACAGCTGTAAGCAGCTTGTCATTTGGAATGACGATGAGAGTGTCAACATTATCTCTGAGAGAAGCAAGCCCTTCTTGAGCCTGGACTGCTCTTCTTCGACCCTCAAACGAGAAAGGCGTTGTGGCAATACCAACCGTCAATATACCCATCGCCTTGGCAATTCCAGCGATTACAGGGGCTGCGCCCGTACCAGTTCCACCTCCCATTCCAGCCTAAAAAATGACAAAGACATTAGACAAGCAGTGATCAAGCAGAGTGACGTTGATATCAGAAGAATGGAACGAGATTTGAGGACATACAGTGACAAAGACCATATCAGAGCCATAAAGAGC
The DNA here is from genome assembly GCA_900406495.1 of Sisymbrium altissimum. Lineage (NCBI taxonomy): Eukaryota > Viridiplantae > Streptophyta > Magnoliopsida > Brassicales > Brassicaceae > Sisymbrium > Sisymbrium altissimum. Next base: position 12,505 of record OVBI01000321.1, on the reverse strand, counting down.
CTCTTCAATAGCTTCTTTGCTCTCTCTAGCAGCATTCATACCAATCTCAGGATTTCCTCCAGCACCTAAACCCCTAGTCAACTCCTTACCAATTTGTAACCTATTATCTGATAAAACAGGAGACATTCTCATAGCTTGAATATCAGTATTGACAATCCAGAACTCCACACCCAACATCTCACTCTCTATCATACGGTTGACAGCGTTTGATCCACCACCTCCCACACCAATAACTTTAATCCTCGCCTCGTTGTAACTAGTCGGAGCAGACGGCTCTTCAAAGTCCTCGGTGACAGGTACCGCAGAAGTTTCCTTCCTAGGATTAGCTACCGTATTGGCTCCTTCACCACCTCTAAGCATAGATATCTCAGGGTGAAGGTTCAAGAAAGGGTCTGGGCTCTGGAAATGGCGTGGAGAGTTTCTGATAGGTGAAGAATCAGATTTCTGAGCAGAAACAAAGACTCGGTTTTTCTTACTATCAACCATCCTAAAGGAGTGTACTTTGCCTAAATGAGTCTCTGGTGATACATTCTTTCTAAGCACAGTGAGGAGACGAGAGTCGGAAGGAGTAAAACATGGTGAAATGTAAGTCGCCATAATTGACACCAGTGTAGTGATTGCTGATTGTTTCTCACCTAACAACACCTGTTCTCAATAACAAAGGAACAACACGAAAATTCAGCTGTAGCAATCAAGTAAGATAACACTATAAACCACTTATCTAAATCATCATTTCTTCGATTAAAGTATGAAACTTGAGCTCGGGAAATTGTAATTGCAAGTGGTGGCGTTTACGGAATAACGAAATTTGAGATGGGTATTGCGGAATTTTGCAGCATTACATGAAAAAAAAACGAGTTGAGACGGAAGAAAACCCGACAAAGAGAAAAAGTTTCGATTTTGGGTAAAAGAACTCCAAAAGGGATTAGTAAGAGGCAAAAGGAAATGAGAGGAGTAAGAGAGAGACAAACCTGAGAGGTAGCACAAGAGTTTGGAGGAGGAGGAGAAAGTGAAGAGAGAATTGAAGGAGGAGGAGAAGGAATGGAAACCCCGAAACGGAGGGTTTTGGTGTTTTCTGTCTAAATATCTCTTTTTCTCACCAAATAAAATTAAAAATTATTTTTCTTTTTATAATATCACACTCTCCATCATTAGTAAATTCATTTGGCAAAACATTAGTCGTGAGAAAATAAATGTAAGAAATTAGAAAAAAACAGCTATTTATTATATACAGTATTGTTGTTCTTTGTAGGATGAATTTGTTAACTGATCATATAGAAATAGATTTATTTGCGAGAAAATGATGTAAAACAAAAAATGGTGACTATATTTGTGTTTTAACATAAATTTTCACAAGACTGTTTTCATCTCGAATCTCTTACCTAGTAACAACTAATCAGTCATTAACAAGTACCATACGGTCTTGTCTTTCCGAAATCAGTCATTAGATATTTAGACCTACTCTCTAGGTATCATGTATTAATGCAGGAATATCAATTCTTCTTTTGATTATGAACTGCCTCTTGTTCCCTGAAATTTGTAACTTGTTTCTGGTAAGCTCAATCAACATCGCAGAATGATATAGATTATCACTTTCGTATCCCAAGGGCTGAGGGGTAAACGACCACCATGTCAACGATATTTATTTGGCAAGTACTTGAAAATTGATTGGAAAATTATGTAAAGCAAAAGATGTTTAGACGCTGTTGAAGAGTGTTTAATTAGTTAATTACTTAATTATTAACCCTCTACTTTACGAATAAAGGAGTTATTGTTGATTTTTGGACCAAGAGTAGTTGTCACAGTCGAGTGCTAACCAGAGTAAAATAAAAACACAAACAGATACTTGGGAAGGATCGTAACAAATCTAGTGACAGAACACTTGTTATATTCTCTAAAGATAGATTCATGATGTTGAAACAGAGAATCACTTTCTTGTTGACAAGGAACAGAGGTAATGAAATATCAGATTGTGCTCCTCCTACCAACACATTAAGCATCAAAGTAAAAGATTTTTTATATCTCATTCCTCAAGAGGACAAAACAAACCAACCTACCAACACCGTAGAAATCCTAAGTTTTTCCTCTCTCTGTCTCAAGACGTGTTAACTTCCTTCTTCATCTTTTACTGTTTGTTTTTGTTCAGAGAGGGCAGCTTGGGTTCCTCATCAGTGTCCGCAATCTCCCGCTCACTTTTGGCACTTTCGGTTGCGCTCTCGTCTTCAAACTCTCAAAATACTGCAACCATAAACCAACGACGATTGTAGGGACTTGTCAGACATAAAATATCGGTTCCAAGAAATGCAAAAACTCATAACTGGATCAAAAAGCTATTACCTGTTGCTTCCTCTTCCTCTCCAACTCTCCCTGATGGAAACAAAAGAAAGCTAATTGTTAGAATCTGTGAATCTTTCACGTAAGAGGATTGAAAGTCTTTAACCAAACTAATATCAATAATACCAATGCATGTTTTAGCTGCGCGTTCTCTTCTTTCAACTGGTTTAGTTCTGCTTCCAATTCCACGGTATATGCCTTCATAAAATCCCAAAAAACAATAACAAACATTAGCTTTTCTGCTACAGTGAACATTCAGTCCAAATGAATGAAAAATTGTTTATAAATTACCTGCTTTCTTGCTCTAGACCTCGCAGCAGACTCACGGTTCTTGATCATCCTCCTCTGCCTTCTCTCCACTACTTTCTCCACCGGACCATCCACAGCTCTTTTCCTTCCCCTTAACCCTCCCATATCAACTCCATACTGACCTCCTATGTTATCCACTTGACCATGTCCTAGCCCGTCTGACGACACCGGGCTCAACGGTCCCACCATTGCCATTTGCTGTCCATTCGCTCCAAACCCACCACCACCGCCATAGCAAACACCTGGCTGAACAGGTGGTACCTGCTGATACCCTCCTCCTCCTGTCCTCTTACCATAACCCGAGGGGTCACCTACACCCATGGCCTGACTCGGGAAAGTAGGATCACCGGCTCCTTGAAACACACCGTAGAGCTGTTGCTGCTGCGTAGCTGCGGGAATAACACTGGACGGGTTTTGGTTTGGGTTCGGAGGTTTAGGGTTAGTGGGATGTTCTCTAACCACACCAGCCTTCACCAAGAAATCCTCAAGCGTCATCTCCCCAAAAGTTGGTTGCCTAGACGCACTCTCACCGCCATTATGAGCATTATTTTGACCATTACTACTACTACCTCGTCCGTTGCTATCTCCACCACCACCACCACCTCTATGTATCTCAGACCAAACCTCATCAACCGTCTTCCTACAAAGCGGAGCTGGAAGTGTCAACGAACCTTGTCGTGGAAGACTCGGCTGCTTCGCTATCCCTGGCTTCTTATTAATCCCTTGGTTACCTGAAGAACCACCACCAAAGACGCCACTCTCGGCTCCACCATTGTTGTTGTTGTTGTTGAAACCATTATGATTCGGCGGAACGGCTGCTGCTTGGTGGTTGTTGTTATTCTCCTCTGCGTTCCAGATAGAGACGAGAAACTCGTCCATGTTCATCGACCCGAAGTTCTTGCCGTTCTCACAGAGAGCGTGTTGGAACTCGTCGAGGGTCAATGAGTAGATGGAGGATTGTCTTCCCAACGAAGAAAACGGATGATTCTCTCCTCCTCCAGCTCCTCCATTATGTCTTGCTTGCGCCGTCGATGACTCTACTTCTCGCTCAGACATCATCTCTGTTTCTCTAACTACCATTTACCAGCTGCAGATAAACAACATCAAGATTATATAAACTGCCACGTCATCTGGATGGTAATATACGTAAACGATTTTCATTATACACAACCACCAAGACCAATTTTAAACTAAAATCATCGTATTATGTTATTAAAGCTCACAGAATAAAAAGTTTGTTGAAAAAAATAAACATGCAATGGAAATGAGATTTACTTTAGGTTTGATAGGGTAAATATTTGTTTTGGTGGGGAATCTGCGTATGAGAAACATTTAAATGTTACAAATACATGAAGAAAAAAACGTTCAATATTTTAAAAGAATCAAATGGTATTCAAGTCGGAGGTCCACGTGAAAATAAAGAAGAAAGGTCCACATCGTGACAGCGACAAGCGATTCTAAATTTAGCAATAAACAAACTAATAATTACTCATTTCAATAAAGGTTCTGTTTCCAAAAAAGGAAAATATACCCCACTCATTTTCACCGAAAGCGAACTTATCAACAACACATATATTTTGTTGGCCTGATTATCTATCTTAGAACGTTGCTATTTGTTTAGAGCATATATAATCTAATAATCCAAAATAAATAAATAACTATTCAGTAGTTCTAGTCATCTTTGTATCCTTCTATTACAGAAGAGTATGATTACCACTTTCTTTAATATTAATATAAATATAACTCGCAGAGAAGAACCATAAAGCAAACACCTAAACAGACTTAATCTATTAAATCAAAGTTTTCTAGCTTAACTTAAGCTATAAATAAAGAAATAATCTCCTCTCTGAAAACACTCCTTTAATCCAAGACATATATTCCTCAAGATCTTGAATATACAAAGATAATAACAATAAAGTAGTAGCGGGGAGAGAACCTGAAAATCAAAACTGTCTCCAAAACCGGTGGCTCTGTGTACCTCCACCACCGGAAGAACTGAGAAACTGCTTTTCTTTCTTGGAGATTCTCCTCCTTCACATAGATTCAAAGCCACCGGAGAATTTTAACTGAAAAAGTTGGGAGTTTTTTTTTGTTGGTGTGTTGTAAAGAAAAGAGAGAGAGAGATAAAATGTTTGGGGGAAGCGGTAAAAGAGGTTAGATGATGTATTTATGTTCACCGTGAGTAAGGGTGGCGCGTGGGACCTACGAACAGTGGCGTAAGGGTCAACATCTTTTGTCCAAAGTTATCTCTTTAACCAATGAGATTTCAAAGAGATGAAAACTTAGACAAGTCCAGGTCCAGGCCCATGATCAGAGGCAAAGAATCGGTTCGGCCGCGTCTGACACGTGTTGGACACGTGTTTCCTTTCTGTTTCTCGGAGTGTCTTCTCTTCGGCTAGACACGTGTGGACTCTTTGCTACAAAATGTTTTTCCCGTCAATGATAGCTCTGGAATCTGGATTCTTTCGTAAGCATATAGCACGTGAGGAACTGGATTACGAGTTAAGAAACTGATAAAAATAAAATAAACAGAAAGAACATGATTCCATCTCGATTCACTGTTCTAAAGTAAGATTAAAAATTCTCAAAAAGAAAATCCGACCTGCCGGAATCGAACCAGCGACCTAAAGATTACAGCAACTACTACAGTCTTCCGCTCTACCAACTGAGCTAAGGTCGGATGTTGGAAATAGTGTGTCTATGTTAGAATTAGTTCATTCTGGGCTACAAAATGTTAATAAATACATTCTGGGCCCCTGTTTTATATACTAAATATTAATGAATTATTCATTCTGGGCCCTTAACGGTATAAAGAAAAATCAAGCAAGAAATCAAGATCCAACTTTTACGGCTTTTTCCTCTACTTTTATTGTTTGGGTTTCTGCTGTAGACCAAAATACAAGTGGCCTTCGGAGTGCAGAGATACAGATATTGGAATTTATTTTTAATAATAAATAAAGGTTAAAAAATGGGAGAGTTGTAAAGAATGTATCTTCTTCAACAACCAAACTTTTTGTGGTATCCTAATCAAATTGTCTACACCTATCTATTGTACCGAATGAATATGACTTCTTGTCTATTTTGTCAGAGAAAAAGAAGACAAACGATCTCTACTATAGCTTTTGGTCTAGCTAAAACTATTATCATGTACACCTAACACCTTAGTTTCTCCGGTCACATTCCACGTTATATAGCCTACACATATAAGCTATTAATTTATACTTCAGCTAAGACTAATATTGGGCTGACATATAGTAGGATTTATCAAGAAATAAGACTAAAAAAGTAGAAATCTGATTACGATGGACGCAGAAAAGTTTTACATGGCTACCAAAATACTTACTAATCACCCCCAATATATATATTAGTAGTAATCAAAAGATCTACAAAGAAATTTGAGATATCCATGAATCTCTCTGATCGGTTCAAAGTACTTGTAGCAAATCATGTCACAAAACCAAATGATTCCATCGTTCCGAGTGAGAAGATGAGTTATTTTTTGTTTAATTCTTGACTTCATCGTTGGTTAAGAGTGTCTTAACGATGTTATTAACCATACCAGGAGCAAGTGGGAACATATGCCCTGCTCCAGGAATCTCATGGTAATGAATCCATGGTAGCTTCTTAGCAACGTAACGTTGCAGAGTCACAGGGACAAGAGCGTCATCATCTCCCTGCCACAAGTGCACCGATGCCTCGTTGTTAGGGAACAGGTTCTCGAGTTCCATTGGATCGAATTCCCATTTTCCAAATCCAACAATCATGTCACGGATCAGGGTCTCGTGTGTTCCTTGCTGCCTTATTTCTGCCTGCAGATATAATTTGATTTGATCAAATGCAAATAGGTGAACAAGAAGAAAGTGCTGAATAATGCTAATATATATTACCTCATGTTGCCTCCGAGCAGCACCAATCTTAAAGATGATCTCTTTGTCTGATTTGGATAGCGAACCGAGGTTGCGGGTCACGACACTTGACCCAAGGAACCACTTTTGAGAGTTCCACCAATGAGCAAGCCAAGGAGCATAGTGTGCAACACGAACCGCCCATTGGTCATTTCTCGGTTGTTGGTAATAAGCTTCATTTGACATGTCTGATGGAAAGCTCTTCCACCAGTAGTTCACCACTGGAGCTACAAGCGTTACTCCAGCCAACCTGAAGAATCAAACACACTATATCAAAATCATTCCTTTCAATAACTATGCCATCATCTTAAGCAATGTGTTTTGTTGAAGTGATATATACCTGTGAGGAATGTATTTAAGGCATGCCCATGTAGCTTGTCCTCCCATCGAGTACCCTATCACATAGAACTTAGATCCTAGACTCAACTGATCAGCAAGCTCCTCTATGTCCAAAGCCAAGCTTTTGGGAGTACGGTTTGGGTTTGGATCACTCTCTCCATAACCAGGTCTATCAAATGAAACCATATACACACCTAGTCCATCCTTAATTTCCTACAAAATTGGTATGATTTCTAAAGTTTAGATCTTTAAACACCAATTAGTAGAGTTTAACATGAGGATCATCACAAGAAGATTTGTAAGTAATACCGGTGATAGTAGAGCAGCGAAGGCATTGTCGTGCCTACAACTATCAGATCCATGGACAAAGACGATTTTACGGGTAGCTTCATCTCGGGGAATTCCATGCTCTTTATAAGCGAGATGTCTTCCGTCTCTCAGCTTAATTCTCGGTGCTGTGACAGATGGACCACCAGGAGAGCCACATAGGTTTGGAGGAGGAGGCTGGATTGCCTGATAAGTGGAAACAGCTATCCCAACAGAGAACACCAACAACAGCTTGTAGAGAACACCTGTAAATCAAGATTCAGACAAACAGACATTGTTTCTCCTGTCTCTAAAATGAATCTTCAAGGGCAAGAAACAATGCTTTGAAATAAGTGAAGTCGCTCATGGGCATTTAATTAGATTCATTAAACAATTATTCATGGAATATATTAAAACTAATATCCCTGTGTAAATAATTGACAAATCATGAACCTATTAAACTAAATAAAAAGACAAACAAATTCACTAAATGGGAAGGGAGGGACCCACAGTTAAAAAAAGAACATGAGAGGAATATTCATCTGAAGCTCTGGATTTGCTATTTTCTTCTTCTTCGACAAGAGGAACTTTCATAAAACGGAATTTGCAAATAAAGTAAAAGTGATTTAAAGCTATCATTAAATGCATCATCTTAATTTCAACAATCTAATCATCAATTAACTTCACATGACCCTTTTCTGGAACTTGTTTATTTCTTTCTTGACTCTTCTTTCTCTTTTGAACAAGACTCTGGAATTTGTTTTTCTTTTTGCTATAAAGAAGATAAATCGAAACCTAAGGGAGACTATAAGAAATGGAAGAAGGAGATATCGAACCTGAGGAGCGGGAGCTAGCGGAATCTGTCGATCCAGTAGCCATTGCCAAGAGAGAGAAACAGAGAGAGAGAAAAAAATAAGTAGCTGGAAAGTGAGAAAAGAGGTTTGGGTATTGTAATAACGCAGGTTACTTTCAACTTTTGCTAATTTGGTCGTTTCTTGTTTGTTTGGTTAACCCACTGTATTAGGAATGAGATGTGAACCTGCTTAATCCACGTAATCCGTTGATTACTACTAATGCACGATTTGAGCAAATAGTGAACCAGGCAACTGTAAAAGAGGGAAAAAAGGGAGCAATTAAAAATGTGCAAAGTTACCAAACAAAAACATCGAATATATTTTGGTACATATCAGTATGATCAAATATGTCTATATATATTAAGTGGATGGTATATATAGTTTTGATGAGGTTTATATTTTTACAATAAAAATGAAGATAATAATTGTATACGTATTTTAGTTTTACATGTGTGAACTCGCCGTGACAGAATCTTTGATAGTATAAGATATTAGTATATAATAATTGACAAATACACAAATACTCTTTCTTTAAGACCGAAACTAAAAATATTATAAGTAGACAATTTTGTAAGAATATCCTCCATAAATATTTAATGAAGCGTTTCATTGAATATATATACATACATTTATATTTGATTCGTGTAACACACATTAGAGAAAATATATAATGATTCGTGTTAGGTGTACCTTCTCCTCCATGAAATCTTTTATAGTCGCAATGAATAAAATTTATCATTTAGTTTCGACAATGATGTCGTTGAGCAATAGTATATAAAACTATAAATTATAACGCAGTCTGCATTTTACGAGGAATTAGAATTGAACATTTGAAATTCATGGAATTCGGGTGTAGTCAGATTCTTCTAGATTAATTTTCCATTGCAGGGTTCTTCATGAGTTTTTTAATAATAAGAAAATGAAAAATAAAATATACAAAAAGTAAGAGAAAGACGCAATAGTTTCTCGTTTGAGAATTCATTAGAAACTCTTCTAAACATTTATCCTCTTGTAATTAACTCAATTTTTTTTAAAAATATTTTAATTAAATTATATTAAAATAATAATTTTTTTCTTTAAAAATTCCTGAAAAGTTCTCAATAATGCACCATACGCATTAAAGATCTCTCAATTTTAAAAAAAAATAAGAAAATATTATTACATATCATTTTATTATTTGAGATTTTCATAATCTCTAAAAAGAATAGAGAAAATTTCTCAAATCAGGGACTCTTTTCATTTTCTAAAACTATGAAAATCTCTAATAATGAAATAATATTTTTTTAAAAAGTATGAAATTATAGTGAAAAACTCCTCATACATATGTTATATGTTCTGACTGTTACCATTGATTTTTTGGGTATATGATAACAGGATGTTCAATCCGGATCAGCTAGGCTTAGTGTAGTTCGGATTCAGTTGAGTTCATTATATTTTGTGACTTTCAGATCTTTTGTTTTTCAGTTTAGAAAGTGTAGCACAAATATCAAAATTTCATCTAGCAGTGTTGGTTCCCCAACAGTCCAACACGTCAGCCGAATTGAACAGCTAGTATAAAGCATGTAAAGACACTAATGTTCTGTTTTCTGAATACACTCTTAAAATTCAAATTAATATTCTAGACAACAACGAACTAATCAGTAGAATCAAATTATTGAAAAGTGTTTGGTTAAACTTATATGCCGAAGATGACCTTGAGTGTTGACCTGATATGTATTCAGTGAAACGTATAGAGTAAACCGAAACAATATGTTCATCAAAGTCGAGTCGTTTATTTTGATATTTTGAATTTCTAAATAGAAAATGAGGTCATATTTATGAAATTTAATTTGTTCGGACACAAATACAATCGTGATTAATTCGGTTCACGGAAATTATGGGATGTGGTCGCTTTAGTCTTATGAACAAGCATAAATTGAAACATTCGTTTGACAAGTAAATTGATAACAATAAAAGAAAAGAGATAGCATTTGCTCCAAATATCTTTTAAAATGTTTTTTTTTAAAAGGTTATTTATGACGGATACTCATTAATATAGGTATAGCGACCGTACGTTGCATGGGAAACATTTAATGTAGTACGATTTTGTTAGACAAATTCTGTTTTGGAAGGTTTTTCCCGTGAACTTGCCATTTTCGTAGAAGCTCTTACCAATAAAGATTTTTTTCCCTTTGGAATTTCGATGTTCTTTTAATATAAAGAAATATCTCCAAAGTCCCAAAAATTCTCAACAAAGATAGTTGGACCGTTCCACTAACCCATCTTCTCGTCTGATCACATTTTATAAATACACCATTGACCACATACTCAAATTTAAACCACAAAGGTTGTAAACCGGAAATTAATCCGAATCAAACATGACACGTCCTGCGGATTTGGTTAACCGGAGAACTGAGGAAGAGAAACAAGAAGCAAACGAACCTAAGCAACGGGGTGGCGAGGGAGGTAGTGAGGAAGACGGCGAGGAGGATGATCTGTTCGAGATAAATCTGGAGGCCGTGAGTAATACCAAGTCGTCTCCGCCGTATGGTTGTCAGAGATTTCCGGCGAAGACAGGAAGCGTTTTACTGGCGAACTGTCTGCTACCAGCTGCGGACATCTCCGGTGCCGTTCCGGCAACGTCAACGCCTTGGAGTGATTTGATTTGGTTTAGAGGGTTTCTCTATGTTGAAAATCTAGGGACTGAGAATAAGAAGCTTAATTATTTCTGAAATTTTTCATTTTTTATGTTTTTTCGTTTTGTAATATACTGCACCTTGTATTCTTAGGAGGGTTTATGGATTCTCGATTTGAGTTTATATGTATTTACTCAAAATCATCTGGCCAACCGCTTTGTCAATCAAAGATGTAAAAATGAGTTGCAAGTCTTGATAACAACAAAATGAGTTGAGACATTTTTGATTGATGAAAATCATCAAACATCTAGTTTGTTTGCTAAACGCAGAAAAAGAGTTGATGAAGAACATTCGCCCTATATAAACCTTTCCTATTACAAAGACATGAGACTCTCTAATGTCAGTTGGGAAAAGTATGTTGGCCAAGCAGGGGTTTGTTTCCAAGTCCATTACCACGCCTAGATTCTTTTGAACTAAATTTTCTTAATTGTTACCGTTAATTTTATATTTGTATATGATAACAGAGATGTTTAATCCGGATCAGCTAGATTTCGTGTACTTCTGATTCAGTTTATACTTAATCGCAAAAGTCCCTATTAGAAAATGGCTTATTTGATGGGAAACATATAAAATGGCTAAATTTAAATATAATGAAGAAGTTTTAGGGTACTTAACAATTGTTAAGAAATTTTAGGGGGAAATGATAAGATAGACTTGAGCCTGCAGGATTAATTTCGTCAAAAATATATATATAGTTTCGATTTGTTAAGTTTAACTAGAAAATAGAAATTAGAATAATTCCTGTAGGTTTCTTCTAGAATTATAAAATAGAAATTCCAATTCTCCTATTATTCGTGAAACGATTCCCGTTAGAATGATCTGTTTATCTAATGGAGCTGATGATCTGACTTGGAAGCCAGGATCATTCACTGTCTTCCTACACCATCTTGTCTGATTTTTGCGTAGCCTCAACTTGCTAAAGAAGATTGTTGGTTATGTTTGCTTCCAACATTTAATATATATATCCATTATACACACCTCATGCGTAAAATAACTTGATGGATTGTTTGACTTCGGTTAAGGAATGTTATTGGGATCTTTTTCTCTATATCTTTCGATTGATTCTACTTGTAACAGATTTTCTTTTTTCGATAAAAGAAATTTACGATAAACTATCGGCATCAACCTGATGAATTGCCACAACTACCTAAGAAATTTACGATTCTACATGGACATTTTTACCAGGTCCATGAAATGACATTTCCTGTCGGACTCGAGGACAAACTCAACCTTTTTGAAAAGATTAATTCAAAACATCAACCTGTTGAATTGCCACGACTACTACTACCAAGAGTAGTAAACCTTGTTAGTGTCATCGGAAACTCTAAACGCGAGTTGCTTCCTTTCTAATCTCCTAAGAGCCTTTTTTTTTACTCGCAGCCAAACTCGTGTCTTGTACAAAGACCAAAATCCACAAAGAAACCTCATTTCGAAAAAATGCCAGTGATTCTTGAGGCGAGCGAATCTGATTCACCAACCACTTAAATGTAGATATTGTATAAAGGCTAATAGAGTCATTCGTTGATACCTATCTCATCCTCTGTATTCACTATATATATTGTACTCTCCTATTCAATAAGTTTAAGTTTCCTATTCTACA
>OVBI01000320.1:0-90463 GCA_900406495.1 Sisymbrium altissimum | reverse complement strand
GAGCCCCAGCCTCACATACTGGTGCATCTCGGTCGGATTGCATCTCAATATGCTAATCCTTCTCTATCCCGTCGGATAGAACTCAGCCTTAGGCTGCAATCCCGTCGCTCCGAGTCTTCTCACCCACTTACAGGGCAAGGAACATGGGGAAGACTAACTACACCCTCCTAACATGCAGTTTATGACTCTACCATGAAACACACGCAACTATTTCTCATAAACATCACGGGAGAGTGGCGCCCTAGCGTGTTGGTCTCACCATACGGCCGCTAGTCCCACCTCTCCGGAGCAACTGTCGTCCGGACGTGTCGGTCTCACCATACAACGTCGGACTAGTTCTCCCACGGACCAAGCAACACCGCAGCACCGAACCATGCCACGGGTCCTTAGCCATCTCACGCTGTCCGGGTTTTAAAACACCCATCCGGACTGGATTCACCGTGTCCTTCACCTGCACACACGTTAGTCACGCAGGAGACACATAACCGGGACTCACCTTAAACGCAAGGGCTTTCCTAGTCCGGTTTCAGCTTAACTTCCCCTGAACGATCTATGGTTTTCAAACCAACAAGAAGTTAAGACTGAGCTAACACCGCGGTTAAACTAAACTTGCTCGGGACTTAGAACTTACCACCAACCGCGACTCTATCTAGCTTCCGGCTAGCTATACCGAGGTTTCCGGCTTACTCCTTACATAAACGCTCACTCACACAGCGTTTCTCTAGAGTTTTAAGCAGAGTAAAGAGGTTTGCTAAAGGTTGGAGTGAAATGAGAGCTGCGGGTTTATATAGAACTCCTCCAGGTGCTTGGTGTCAAGCTGCGGTCAAAGAAGCGCATGCACACGTCCACCTTTCAAGGCTACAACCTAGGTCTCCAAATCACCCTAAGTAGCTTTGGCGACTCAGCTGTAAAATATGCTGACAGCAAATTTTACCCCAACAGTTGTCACGCTCTCAAAACGCCAGATTACTTAACCTTAAACAATTCTTATCCAGCTCAGCTAACTGCCGACGTGTCTCCATTTCCTTAGTTGTTTCTGAAGCGGGAGCAGGACTATTTTCAAATACTAGAAAGGATTTACTGTGCTGGTCAGATAAAAACTGCTGCTTTTGTCATTTAGTATGGGTGTCCCCAATCCATTGGCTAAATCGTGAAGGACACACACCTGGCAGTCTATTTTTATACTGAGACTCCAAACACAGCTCCTATAGTCCATCGAGTCCCCATGGATGGCTCAGAACGATCGTTGGTCCATCGGACCGCCCGGACCGCTCGGTTCGGCCGTTACGGTCCTAAAAAGGTTTCCCGAACCATTTTAGAAACTACTCGAGTCTTTTGAGAATTTCCTTGACCAAAACTCCCCATTTATTATTTCTGAGACATCTCCAAGTCATTCCCACATTTTTCTCCATTCAGAGCATGCCTTGGTCCTTGGTTCAGTCAATTTCGGGTCTATCGGGAAAACACTGAGCGGATTCCTCCCTCTCTTGAGTCATTCCAACTCTCCTTCATGAGATTTACTCCACAAGGTCTTAATAAAATACTGCCTAAATCCCTGGATGAAATACTCACCGATGATCTGATTCCGCACCTCAAACGGACTGTCCGGTCACTCGGACGGACTATCTGATTCTATGAATTTTTAACCGTAGCAAATGAATTTTGCTCGGACTGATTCTTATTTTACTGACTTCCTTGAAGTCTTGGCTTGCTCTATACCAAGTCCCGTAATTTTTAAAATTGTTCCCGATGGCCTCGTCCATCGATCACCGTACCGGACGTTCTAGGTGTTCGGCCGGGTCATTACAGGAACGACTTTTGCCCCCATGAACTGACTGTTTGCATCACACGAGCCTCCAAGAAAAACTTCTAACCGTGACACGCAAGTATCCGAGAGGTCACTTGACCAAGACCGCGTGAACTGAAGAGTTCTTTGACTCTAATTATTTTTCAGTCTTTGTTTTGTCTTTCCCACACGATTTATCACTTTGCAAACTCTATATGTAATCTCTTCCTCATTCGAGTAAAAATCATCTAAGTTTTATCAAAGTCTTTTTATGAGAAGTGATTTGTCTTTTGTTTTTCTTAAAAATTTTTGCTTGCTGGTGTGTTATATCCTTCAGCCACAAACAGTTTCTTTAGTGCATAAAATCCATAGAAAAAACTGGGAATATCAAAGGAAATCCATTACCTTTGTGCGGCTCCCTTCACTTCCATCCCCTTAAGCCCTGGTTAGTAACCTCGGTTTTAAGTTTATATCTATCAACTTAAGAACAAATCTCCAGGAGTGTTTCACCCGAGCCAATGGCTCTCTCAACACGCCCATTACACAAGCGGGTGAACCCTTGCTCGAGGATACGTATTGAACCCAAGTCAGTTACGTTCGATGATTGAGGGAATGCCCCAAATTGACGAAACATCGAGAAACCAAAGCAATACACTTTGTCCCCGAGCCGGTGATCACTTCTCTATTTGAGCTCGAGCCGATCATGTCACTTTTCTTCATCTTATACATCACTTCAAGAACTTATCGATATTTCCGTGAACATCTTGTCGTTTTATGGAAGAATACATAACATTTTATCTATTAGGAACGGTAAAGTGTTAACTTAAATCGAACCAAAAAAATCATTAAACAGAGAAGGATGGGATTGGGACAAACCGACAAGAAGGATGATCATGGGCCAGAAGGATTTTACCGAAGATTCTCGATGATTTTCTTAAAGTCGGTAGAAAACATAAGAAGACTACTTCCTACATCGAGAACACGACTAATTTGAACCTAAGATTATCTAGTATATAAAGACATTGACTTATAGCTTTGTAACACATTTTAACTTACGTACTTTCGCAATAAAGCAATAAAAAACTCTTATTTCTCTTTTTTTGCTTATTTTCCTTTTTCGATCGTTTTTCTTATTTCGCTTTCTTTCTAAGAATCTCGGATCCTCACATTACAATTTTCTAAATTACGTTGTGCAAATTTTTGTTCCTACAGTTCTTTTTGTATGAGCCATTGCTCTTTGGAACCAAGGAAAGTTCAATTGATCATTAAAGAAAAAATCCAACACTAAATCGAGAATCCCAATTGTAATTGAAATCGATTAAACTTGCCTCTTAATTGATAGCCATTAAGGATAAGAGATACAAATTGATTAGTTATTATGAGTTGTACTTTCTTTCTCTCACAATCTAAAGAATAGTGTCAATTTCTAAAGCAAGAAAAGAAAGAGAGGTCTTTGTACAGAATAAGAGTTAATTTACAAAACAAGAAAATTGTTATGTCTGAACCTGAATTTTTATTTAATGTTTTCTAAATTTGGGTCGCATCTTCCATTGATTGGGTTGAATAGAAACCTGAATAAATTTGTAATTTTTTAAAATTTTTAGATAAAATTGTCATCAACCACCTTTTTATTTTAAAAATAAATATTTAAAATTGTATTTTATAAAAAGATATTTACATTATGGGGCATTTATTGGGAGTTTAATTACATGGAGAAACACTTTGCGATTGCGACACACTTTCATACTTTGTTGGAAAAAAACATGACCCAAATTGCCCTTGTACTTATGTTTAAGTGGTTAAAGAGAAACCAATTTTTTAAATGGTCTGGTTAGATATAACAAATCTTAACCATTTGATTGTATTGCCAAGATTTCATGGTATGCCTGAGATTAAAAAATCATTTTATGGGTAGAAGTGGACATTGGGTAACGTACAGCCAATATTAGCTGTTCACATTAATTTAACGAGTAGAATCCAATGGTTGGAGATTCAATGGTAGATATAAAAAAAAAATACTTTTGAGGAAATGATGTGATCAAAACAAGAAAATACTCTTGTACAGAATAAGAGTTAATTTACAAAACAAGAAAATTGTTATGTCTGAACCTGAATTTTTATTTAATGTTTTCTAAATTTGGGTCGCATCTTCCATTGATTGGGTTGAATAGAAACCTGAATAAATTGTAATTTTTTAAATTTTTAGATAAAATTGTCATCAACCACCTTTTTATTTTAAAAATAAATATTTAAAATTGTATTTTATAAAAATATATTTACATTATGGGGCATTTATTGGGAGTTTAATTACATGGAGAAACACTTTGCGATTGCGACACACTTTCATACTTTGTTGGAAAAAAACATGACCCAAATTTCCCTTGTACTTATGTTTAAGTGGTTAAAGAGAAACCAATTTTTTAAATGGTCTGGTTAGATATAACAAATCTTAACCATTTGATTGTATTGCTAAGATTTCATGGTATGCCTGAGATTAAAAAGTCATTTTATGGGTAGAAGTGGACATTGGGTAACGTACAGCCAATATTAGCTGTTCACATTAATTTAATGAGTAGAATCCAATGGTTGGAGATTCAATGGTAGATATAAAAAAAAAATACTTTTGAGGAAATGATGTGATCAAACTAAAATTATTTGGATTGGTATATATTGGTCCGACTAGATAGTCTTAATTACGAGGGTATGTGTGGATTGGTATGCATGGACAGCCACAAATGGACAAACGAGGTCCCTCTGATGGACAATGAAAGTCGAATTTGTCCATAAACACTGGAACAAGTGGATGATGAGAAATGTGACATTAACCCATTATTTGCTTATACAACATATAATTGAAGGTTTTTGGATATTGCTGATCCAGATGAATACATAAATATGGACAACTTATAAATTGATAACTCCTACGCAAATGTCAAAAAGATACAAGGCATTCTTTTTGCTTCAATGGAGTGGATGGGATCCAGTGGACGTACAAATATGGACAATGAAAGCCATTAACTCTAACCAAAGTTAATGGTCAAATAGCGGTTAAAGATTTGGCATGTTTAAAAAGACATTACATACCAGAACTCCCCACAAGGCAAACCCGTGTTTGTCCCAAACTCTTGCAGTGAAAATTTTAGAAGCTGACCACCCAACGTTCTCCACAAAACATACCGCTACTTGGTTACTAACTAACCTCTTTTTATAATGAACATACCGCTGCTTGGCGACAGAGACGCAATGTTTACAAACGACAACTAACTAACTATCATAGATTTCACTGTCGTAGTAGAATGTCAGCTGTTGGTTAAAGAGTTTAGATTTAAACAATTAGATTAGGAACTCTTTTAGAGATATTACAAGCCTTTTCTCGGTAGAGCTTCTGGTTCGTTGTAGAGCTTCGTCGGACTAATGCTTCTCCACCGGCGTTCGTTACTTCCACCTTCGACTATCGCTGCGAAATACGGATGCTTGATGACCGGATTTTAAAGCCGGATATAACTGGTCGATTTACCGAAAAGATCTAGATTGTACTGATGTAGAGAAAAGAAAAGCGTTCGAGAACATAATTAGTTTAAAATTTTTATTGTGTGAGGGGGAAAGATGAAAAGAGAAGGAGAAAAAATAAAAGATTACTCTCAATTAAGGATTTTTTAGACTTTTAAAGAGTTAAAAGTGTGTTTCAACCAAAAAGTGCTTCTTTTCTTACTTTTTAGGTTTAAAGTGTTCAGCTATGAAGCATTTTTTTTATAAAAAAGGTAATAGAGATTAATTTTCTAGACATAAGAGCTTTTCAGCCATTGATCCGTGCATGTGCGCTTACTCTATTAAATAAATCTATATCTTGTTATCGAGTGTCGTAGGCAATATTAATCCTAGAGTGAATAGCACCTACAGCGAAATCGTTAAAGAAATTTTTTTTTTTTTTTTGCAAAAGTGGAACTTGAACCCCAGATACGGAAAATAATGGAATGAAATTTTACCACTACTCTAAAGCATTTGCTTGTTGGGCTTTAGCCTAGGGCTGGTCCTGATCATAGGGTTTTGATTGAATCTGTGGAAGGAGCGAGTGTGTTATTGAGTCTTAGATAAATAATCCGAACCCAATAGATGTGATCAAATCTATTGTCTAAACATCTCTATTGACTGCAGAGAAAGAGTCATTTTTCCAAGTTCTTTGACTTCATTTGCTTCTTTGTGCTTGTCAAGTTTCTCTCAGTATTCATGGCAACTTCCGAGGTAATTTATACTTTCGATTTTCCTTACAACCTTTGACATGGATAGAGCTTTCTATGTTAAAAGTAATAATCTTATAGAAATAAATAAAAAACTGAATTTTATTCCATGCTTATAATAGTACATGAGGATGAAAGAATAAAAGAATATAAGTTGGCTACAAACAAACAAA
This sequence comes from Sisymbrium altissimum, assembly GCA_900406495.1. Lineage (NCBI taxonomy): Eukaryota > Viridiplantae > Streptophyta > Magnoliopsida > Brassicales > Brassicaceae > Sisymbrium > Sisymbrium altissimum. The sequence goes on along the minus strand of OVBI01000320.1, from coordinate 84,266 downwards.
ATACAATAAGAACCTTCATACAACCCTTCCGTTAAGAAAAACAAAACAAAACAAAAAAAAACAAAAAAAAAAAACAGTACTTTTTCTTCTTATTTTGTAGAACTAAACTCCAGGATGGCTTGCGCCGGATCTGGAGTGAAAAAACATATTAAAAACACTGAAAATATGGAGAGCAATTAAGGATATATTCGTAGAAAAATCATCAACGCTCTGATTCACACTGAACAGAAGAAAGCTTGGAGACCCATTTGTTGATCAGGGATCTTCTCCTTGAATCCCACATGGTTCTCTTTTGTTTACCATGGTTTGTGTTCATCACTGTGCCCTCTACAAAATCATGTACACGGTCCATAGCAACTTCCAGCGTTCGATCTGACATATTCGCGAAACAAACTCTAAACCAACCAGGCTCATCGCAGTGACACGATGAACCTGGAGAGATGTTGAGACCGACTTCGCACACAATCTTTGTCCATAGCGAGTGCTCGGCTTCGAACGTGTTGGATTTCAATAGGTGTCTTAAGTCAACCCAACAGAACAGTCCCCCGTTGCTCTTCAAACAACCTATCCCAGCTTTCTTCAGACCCGAGACCAGCCTGTCTCTTCTCTCTCTTAGCCTCTTTTTGTTCTCTTCCAAGTACTTGGTCGTGAATCTTTCGTCAGACAACAAATTGGCTAGAAGATGCTGAGTTTGGGAAGAAATAAGACCAAAACTCGACATCTTGGTCGCAGCTGACACAACTTTCTCATTGTTTGAGTAAATCAAGCCTACACGAAATCCAGGGAGGCCTAGATCCTTGGACAAACTGTAAACAACATGGATTTTGTCATCCAAATCTATCTTCTTGTCCTTGGCCACTTCTAAAACGCTGGTGAACTCAGGAGAGTCAAAAACCGTCCCTGAGTAAATCTCATCGCTCACCATGTGGATATTATTGGCGGATGTGAAGGTGAGAAGAATATCAAGCTCGTCACGGGTGGTGGAGGTTCCAAGAGGGTTTGAAGGGTTCGTTATGAGAACTCCCTTAACGTTTAGGTTAAGTTTGTGAGCTCGTTCATACGCGTTTTCTAATGCTTCCTTCGTTATCTTGTACCCATTTGAGCTTACACAATGGATCGGAACAATCTCTACTCCTGTCCGCCATTTGAGATCTCTGTCAAACCTTCAAGTAATAAGTCAACAAACAAATTTAGTGGCTTTTCTTGTAATCAACGCTAATGAATTCTTGGACGTTGTGCAAAGCTATTCACTTACCCTGGATAATAAGGTGCAGGGATAAGAAAGGCATCTCCTGGATTAGCAAGGCAGAACATTAGAGTCTCGTTAGCCGATGTTGAGCCAGCTGTGAGAACCATCTTGTTTGTATTGAATTTCACTTTGTTCCCTCTGATTTTCCCCATGAATTTCGCCATGGCCTGTTGCATAAAACCATATATACTTAGTGTCATAGTAGTTGGTTGACGTAAAAAAATAAGATTAATAAGTAAGGATATATTTTATTTAGAACTAAACTCAAATCTTAAAATTGAAACCGTAAAGCCCGATCAGAAATTAATGTTACTTACATCTTTGAAAGCCGGCAAGCCATGGTAATCTTGGAATAAAGCTAATTGTCTAAAAACCGACTCTTCGTTTTTCTTCAAACCCAAGACTTCTGGATGATCTTCAAGCCACGACTCTATTAGGTCGAAAGAAAGCTGCATAAAGAAGATTATATACACCAACCGATCAGTGGGTATTCATAAAAAAAAACTCGGAAATTTTCTAATAATAGCTTAGTTTTGTATTAGTTAAAGATTCATACAAACCTGGTTTTCAGCAAGACCCATTTGAACGATCCCACTAGGGTTAAGGGTTTCGTGGAAAGGATTCTTCTCGTATTCTTGCCATCCAAGAAAGTAGGATGAGTCTTGTCCATGAGATTCGTTAATAACTTTGCTTGACAACATTATTAGATGGCTTAATTTGGTGATCACTATATATATAAAAAGTACAAGTATTAACACTTGTAGGTTTTTAGAGAAGAGAAATATAGATAGAGAGAGAACTATTGAATGAAAGTTTTGATTGACAGAGAATGTGAGCCCTGTTGAGGAACAAGCACGAAGAATGGTGAATATATAATGCAGAGAAGGCAAAGAGAAATGATCTACAAGGAGACAGTTTCCCGACATTATTAGCTATAGTGAGTGACGGTGTTGATTCTTTTGACTAACACGCACACGAACATAATATTAATTAATTTTGACCCACACGCACGGTCACATTTATTTTTAATTTAATGCTCATAATCTTTATCGTTTGGAAGTATTATTTATTTGTTATGTGTTCCCTCACTTCCTTTGAGTTTCCGATGTATTAGTCTTCCTATCTGTATTATCCTTTTTATGTTTTTATTTTGGACAGTGGACAGCAAGGAACAAAACAAAAAGTAGACGTGTAGTTTGTATAAGAGCAAGGATACTTAATGATACAATATAACAATTTGTAAAAAGATACTCGTGGCGTAAATTGGAATAGTTTGTTTAGACAACTACAATATTTTGTTCAATGTTTTGACATAAACATACTTCTATATTTTCATCCATGAATTTGTATTACAGTTATAGATTAAATAATAATAATCTATTAATATATGGAAAATCTAGTAATAGTAATAAACAGTACAGATAGAGACTTTTAACAAAGTTGCCTTACCACATCCAATTTTCTATTTTTTTTTGGTTGAAAATATTGATTCAAACTTACAATTTCATTAAAAAAAATATAGATGTTGTCATAAATTGAATTATTTAAAATAGACACACATTTATCCCAAAAAAATATAAAACAACTTAACTAAAAAATTTATTTTATATATATAATTTCATTCTTCATTTTAAACGAAAATTATAAAATTATATTAATTTCAGGAAGAAGTACATAATTATAGGATTTTCAATTTATTTATAAATTATAAAGTTTGTGTTTGGAAAAAAATAATACGAATACTTATTTTTAGTAATTTTGTATTAATTAAAATAGTTAAGATATAAAAAAATTACGTATCAGTGAAGAATATGATTTTCATTCTTTAACAAGTAAACAAAGACAAAACCGATAATATGTGACTGGCACTATCTGTAGAAACAGGCCTGTGGATTCGAAAGGTGCAGCCTGATAGTATAGAAGGTGCAGCCTGACAGTATAGAAGGTGCAGCCTGACAGTATAGAAGGTTCAGCTAACAAGAAAATTGTGGCCTGACTAGACAGAAGCTACAATCTGATGGGAGGACTGCAGCTTGATGGTAAAAAATATGCGATCTGAAGAGAGGATTCCTACTTGATGAGATGGAGGTTGCAGTCTGATGAGAGGATTGCAGTCTTATAGTACGGAAGGGGCAGCCTAATAGAAAAAATGCAATATGATGGGTGGAAGGTACAGTTTGATGGGAGGACTGTGGTCTGATGGTATGGAAAGTGCAGTCTGAGAAAGGATTGTGGTCTAATAAGACAGAATATGCAATCTAAAAGGATGATTGTAGCCTAATAGGATGGAAGGTGAAATCTGTGGGAGAATTGAGCCTAACGATAAGGTGAAATCTGACGAGAGGAATGCGGCTTGATGGTACGGAAAGTGTAGTCTGACAAGAGAATTGTGGTCAAGTGGAAGGTCTCATGGAAGGTTTTGATGAGCCTGATAGAAGGATTCATGGAGCTTAATGGAAGGTTTTAAGGAGCCTTATGGAAGGGCTTAAGGAACCTGATGGAAGGGATCAGGGAGCCTTATAGAAAAGACACAAGGAGCTTTCGGGAGGAGATGTAGAGTGTTTGACGAAATTTACTTCGAAAACTTTACAATGAGAAGTTTGAGAAACCTGATGGAAATGACTTCACGGGCATGTACTACAACAAATGGTCAACATCACTTCTTGATGTTCAAGTCAGAATAAAACCACTGACTGATTTTAGAACCATAAAATAGGGTGGAATTCAAAAGTGATTTAAGAGTTTTATTATATCATGTTTCCACACGTAGTGGTTGGCTCAATGTGTAAAGCAGTATTGATTTTATAATTAAAGAAAAAAATATAAGATTTCACATGACAATCTCTAATTTGCTAAAAATTTATAGTCCAGATGCATTTTCAACAGTTTATATTTTTGGAATAAAGTTTAACTTGCTTATCTCCATGTCCCCCTATCTCCTAACCCGGCCTTCATGAGCCACTTTCCTACTGTCTCGAACTGCTAACGATGGTGTAGGGTATGCTTACTTTGGGTCATGCCAGTGACTCCTCTAGAAGTGATCTGCATGGATACTCAGAGTTGTGTGGGTCTTGGTTCCATATGGCCCTTTCCTAGTGGTCAGTAAAATTGGCCCAAATAATTACTCCCAAATTTATGGTATCTGTAGGGCCTAAGATGTGAAGTCTTCATACATATGACTATATCTGCACAAGAATCAAATAATTGTTTCTACACGTAGCTAAAGGATCATCATTTGAAAGATATCCTGAAGGGTTGGTTTTGCCGATGGGCGAGGATGCACCGCGGGAGATTATCATCCCATCCACTCTTGTTTGTGAATGGATCATGCTACCCAACTGTTAGGGCCAAGGATAAGACTCTTTATATTGTATGACAAAACATCTGCCCCTAGACCAGTAGGGGTTCTTGGAGAGATTAAGATTTACCGCCANGAGCTTGGGGGGGGGGGGAGACCATTATCGATTGTAAACATGTGAAGATTGAATGAGCTTATCCCTCAGGAGTAAGTATGGTCTCAAAAGCTGTCAGGACATGATCGCATTTAGAGATGTTAAGAGGTTTGCCTTGCTTTCTCTGTGTGAGTTGCTAATACAAGGAATGATTATTGTTCTTTCCAAGAACAGGGGCAAGCCAGCTAGTGGTGAACAGAGTGTTGGTAGGGCGCTACTCCAGTCCCAATTGTCGGGAGAATCTTCATGGTACATACCGTGAAAGGGGTGACAGTGGCTTACTGGGGTATATATTGGGAACCTTAAATCGAGAGACATCTGTGGGAGCTTCTGGTACACCAGAGGTGACCCTGGGGTTGGATCTTTGATAAAGAACGACCTGAGGATGCTCACACAACAAGAGGCAATCCTAACCTAGAGCGAAAATCCACTAAGAGGCAGATCATAACAAGCAATTTTACTTCCCACGTGGGCAAGGTGACAAGCAGCCAACTTGAAAGGGTGGGATGCTGGCCTGGGTCTGAGAGACCTTGGGCGATAATCTCATACCGGTGATTCATGTATTTTTATAAACCAAAAAGATACTAACAACTGCTGCGGTAAGATTAAGAAGCATTTTGTAACGACCTGCTCCTGGAGTATTTTTATTTTGATATAGGGAAGATGCTAAGAGGTTTGTTTGCAGCAGAGATCTATTTTTTCTAAGTGTTGGAACAGTCATGATAGCTTAAGGATAGAAATACAAAGCGACTTAAGGTATGTTCGGTTATCGGAATGCGGGTTCTAAGTAAGGTAAGTCTGAATGACTATTGGAGTGGGATTGCACGCAAGAAAGTCAAGTCTACAGGGATCGTTTAAGTAATGTCTTGAAAAGGATGAGTCTGGAATTAATGTCGGGATAGGATCAAGCCAAATAAGGAAATGGAATTAAGTGCCCGGCTTGGTGGAAGCTCACAAGTCCTATAAAAGGAGCTATTAGGTTCTCATTCTTCACACAACTCTTAAAAGGAGCCTCAGAGAGAAATCAGAGCACAAACGGGTTTTGATGGGATAAGTTTGAGAAGGAGGATCAAGCGAGGAGGAGCAAAGGAGTTTTTGGCCAGAAAACGCCAGCAAGTTCAGAGTCTTCGAATCTTGTAGATTCAATCAAGGTGATGACGTGATTTATGGCAATGCTTTATGATCAACCTTTTCTATTGATATAAAAATTCGGTATTAATTCATGATGGAAGTGTTTTATGGAGAGTTCATTCTTAGTTCTTCGAAGGGGATACTTCAAGGGTCGAATAACGTTCATCGTGTTCATAGGACTTTGACATGTTTGATTGACTGTGATGATGGCATGATTAGGCCGAGATGTTTATTGAGAAATGGTGAATTTGATATTGAGTAGCTTAAAGATGATAGGTTGAAACGTTTATGGAAATGAATTAATTAAGGGAGGTAGATTAGGAAAGAAATTAAGATAATATTAATTAAGGGAAGTACGGGTTATGTGTATGTTGGCTTCAGCTGTATGTTGACTTGGCCGTATGTGGCTTCGGGACGTGACAGATCTTCGGATCGTATGTTGACTTCGGACCGTGATGGACCTTCGGGGTCGAGATGGCCGAGGGCCGTATGTTGGTTGCAGACCATGAGGGAGCTTGTGGTCGAGTGGCTTGGGGCCAAGAGGGACCTTCGGGTCGTATGTTGACTTCAGGCCATAAGATGGGTAGAAAATGGTTACGTAAAAGGAAATGTGTAGAAATGGCTAAGTAAAGTAAAAATGAGTAAATATGAGAAAGGAAACAGATGATTAGGATGCTAGAATGGAACTTATGGCTTAAACGACTTGGTTATCGTATTATGTTGCATGTGGGCGGTTTTGAGCGTCCTCATTGGGTAATTTTACTCATGCGTCGTTTTGTGATGCAGATGATGACTAATGTGTGGACCGGAGCGCAAGACTATAGAGATCATCGGAGATTGGGTGTTATGTACTTGGGGATATTTTCATGTGAGTTTCTTAAAACATTTTTTACTATACCTATGGGTTTTACCGTATTTGGCCTCGTATATATTGAATAAAGTCTCGATATTTTATGATCATATTGGTTTAATCTATACTTAGTATTTTTATCGGATTTCTAAATATTCTCGGGTCGGGGTGTTTCAAATTGGTACCAGAGGCAGGTTGGCCAACCCTGTTTTCTCCGGATGGCCGCTTTTCAAATATGGGATCTGTGGGTTAAGGTGTTGATGGTCTAGGGTCTCGTGCGAAGAAGCTTGTAAGGTTAATGTGAAGTTTGTTAGTGTTTGATGTGTGATATGGTTGGAATACCTGGCAAGTTGGTTAAGTGGTATTGTATTAAGTTTCAGGAAGTTAGTGATAAACTAACTTAAGCCTCGTTGAGGATGGTTATGATGTTGGGTTTCAAGTTTTTCAAGGGGATGCAACGAAAGAATAAGGACTGTTCAAGCAACTACTAAGAGATGCTAAGGGCATAAAGAGATGTGTTGAGATGTGTCCAGTAGGGTGAAGAAGTTTTCACTCGGGATAATTCTCTCACTTAATTGGTAGAAGGATACGAAGCAATGCTCGACATGGATTAGTTGGTTCCTTACTGGCTAAATGGGACTGCAAGAAAAGCCAAGTTAACTTTAGACAAGAAGAAAGAAAGTTAGTGCCATAAGGAAATTGGAAAGTGTCTTGTTAATGATGGTATCAGCAGTAAGGCTGGAGTGAAGGGTCAACAATGGATGGACAACATTCACTGCGGCAACCATTGATGCGGGTGTAAAAGTTATGTTGGATGAAATTCTAGTAGTGAACGACTTTGAGGATGTATTCCAGACGTTCTATGGATTACCGACATTGTGGGGTGATCCGTTCATGGTAGAAGAGACAGTAACAGCTTTGATACTGAATGCGCCTTACCGCATATCGCAGATAGAGATGGCAGAGTTGGAAAAGCAGTTGGAGGAAGTAATTGAGAAAGAGTTCATCAGCTTGAGCAGTTCACCATGGGATGAACTACTTCTGTTATGAAGAGGAAGGGCGTGAACTTCTGTTTGTGTATTGACTATTGTGTGCTGAACCGGGGGACGATAAAGAATAAATAAGAGGAAAATAGGATTCAGAACCAATCCAGGAGAGTAGGATGGATACTTAAGGGCTTTGGTGGAACAGTATCAGAACTCAAGTTGTTGCCAAAGTTAAGAAGTACGGTTTTGCTCAAAGGCGGATTGGATTATTGGCAGTGTGTAAGTTTGGATAAACCTTTGACTCGTCTGACAGAGGTAATGATGTGGAGTAGTAGTATCCGATAAAATGCAAGGAACATTTAACGGTTTGAAGGAGTGGTGGATGAGTACATTGGTGCTTGTACTGCCATGAGCCGTGATTTTTTTTTGATGTGGTCAATGTCGAGAGTGGAATCGTAGTGTGTCCTGGGCTAAAAAAAAGTTCGCTCGGGCCAGCTGAAAAATGTCGGGTTAAAAGAGAATTTACCGAAGTAAAATGTTGCTGATCGGGCTAAAACGGAGTTGATCGAGCTAAAATTGATTAGTCTTCGAATTTTGGATCAGAGTGTCGATTGTTCCGACCACATGTGGTTACCGAGTTTGTCGGTCGGCATTAAGATATGGATTTTTTGACATCAGAATGAAACTTTTGGAGTTGCCAGTTAGCTCAGCTGGGTTCTGCATGAAATGAGTTTTGGCATGAATGAATGGGGCTAGAATGAGTATTGAATGGTATGGTTGCTGAATATGTCGCACATAATGAGTTGGAGCATGGGAAAACGGTGTTTGGTTGACACAGTGTATTTTGGTGATGCTCATGAATGATTTGGACAATTTTGGTGGGGCTAAAAGCGTATAAGCGTCTGATGTAATGGTTTTATCGGGCAATTGGTAATAACAATCGAGAAAACAGACTTAGAAATTTTTTTTGGAACAAATGAGAAAGTTTAGCTCGAGAGAATCTAAGTACGTTCAGGAGTAAAAGGAGATCGACCGGGTTTCCGGCGTACCATGACTGACTGTTGCTTGTGAGAATCTTGGTCTGGGAGAATTGTTGGATTCAACTGGGGAAATAAATTTTTATTGTCAGACAAATTGCTGGAGAGAGATGTCAAGACCAAAAGGGAGAGTTTCGCTCAAGATGAATGACATTCAGCTGAGAGTTGTGGAGTTTGATCGGGTTTTGGCTCAGAGTGATCGAGTTAAAATGATAGTCGTTTGGTTGCAATCAGAAAATCATTGAATCGACCGGGCGAAAAGATTTGTAAACCGTCGAAATAGGAAATAGGAGCAATCCGTTCAAGAGGAAGCAATATTGCTCGAGCAAAATTTATGGAACGGTGGCTGACGATAACCGAGACTGTAGAACTGTAGATGGGCTATGGTGGGGAATTTGTGGGATCGGCTGGGGACATTGGTGATTTCAATCGGGAAATAGCACTGCTAAATTTGTTAAGAGCAATCAAGGGAAGTTTGCTCGGAGGAATTGTGAAATGGGTTGATCGACTTGTGAAAACCGAGCCTGCATGATCAGCGATAGGCCAGAATGGGGAAATTTTTGGATTGGCTGGAGCAAATTTTATTATCTGTTAGGTAAAGCACTGAGAATATATCGGGAGAAATCCTGAGAGAATTTGCTCGGAGTAAACCCATGAAAGCAGTGAATCGGCTGGTATTAGCCGAGTCTGTGCGACCAACAGCGGGCCAGAATTGGCAAGCGGTACATTGGTGCAGGGCTAAACCGTTTTATCATCGGGCAAAAAGGGTTAGATAAATCCACTGTGATTAATTGGGATGAATCGATAAGTTACCAAGAGGAAGGAGTATAAAGTCGAGACTGGCCAAGAGCGTTCATGAAAGATGCGGGCACAGTATTAAGAATTATTCAAGACACAAGGTGATAAGCAGATGGTCGATTCGGTTTCGGGGACGAATCCTTTATAAGGGGAAGAGTTATAACGGCCAGTTCCAGAACTATTTTTATTTGGATCTAGGAAGATGCTAAGAGGTTTGTTTGCAGCAGAGATCTATTTTTCTAAGTGTTGGAACAGTCATGATAGCTTAAGGATGGAAATACAAAGCGACTTAAGGTATATTCGGCTATCGGAATGCGGGTTCTAAGTAAGGCAAGTCTGAATGACCATTGGAGCGGGATTGCACGCAAAAAAAGTCAAGTCTACGGGAATCGTTTAAGGAATGTCTTGAAAAGGATTGAGTCTGGAATTAATGTCGGGATAAGATCAAGCCAAATAAGGAAACGGCATAAGTGTCCGGCTTGGTGAGGAAGCTCACAAGTCCTATAAAAGGAGCTACTAGGTTCTCATTCTTCACACAACTCTCAAAATTAGCCTAAGAGAGAAGTCAGAGCACAAACGGGTTTTGATGGGAGAAGTTCGAGAAGGAGGATCAAGTGAGGAGGAGCAAAGGAGTTCTTGGCCGGAAAACGCCAGCAAGTTCAGAGTCTTCAAATCTTGTAGATTCAATCAAGGTGAGGACGTAATTTGTGGCAATGCTTTATGATCAACATTTTCTATTGGTCTATAAATTCGGTATTAGTTCATGATGAAAGTGTTTTATGGAAAATTTGTTCTTTGTTCTTCGAAGGTGATACTTCAAGGGTCGAATAACGTCCATCGTATTCATAGGACTTTGACATGTTTGATTGATTATGATGATGGCATGATTATGTTGAGATGTTTATTGAGAAATGATGAATTTGATCTTGAATAGCTTAAGGATGATATGTTGAAATTTTATAGAAATGAATTAATTAAAGGAAGTAGACTAGGAAATAATTTAATATAATATTAATTAAGGGAAGTGCAGGTTGTGTGTATGTTGGCTTCGGCCTTATGTTGGCTTTGGCCTTATGTTGACTTCGGTCGTATGTGGCTTCGGGCCGTGAGAGATTTTTGAATCATATGTTGGCTTCCGGCCGTGATGGACGTCGAGAGGGCCGCGGACTGTATGTTGGTCGCAGACCATGAGGGACCTTTGGGGTCAAGTGGCTTTAGCACGTGAGAGACTTTCGGATTGTATGTTGGCTTCAGGCCATAATATAGGTAGAAAATGGTTAAGTAAAAGGAAATATGTATAAATCGCTAAGTAGAGTAAAAATGAGTAAGTATGAGAAAGAAAACAGATGATTAGGATGCTAGAATGGAACTTATAGCTTAATGGAATTGGTTATTGTATTGTGTTCCATGTGGACGGTTTTGAGCGTCCTCACTGGGTAATTTTATTCATGCCTCCTCTTGTGATGCAGGTGAGGACTAATGTGTGGACCAGAGCGCGAGACTATAGAGACCATCAGAGATTGGGTGTTATGTATTTGATGGTATTTTCATGGGAGTTTCTTAAAACATTTTAACTATTACCATGGATTTTACCGTATTTGACCCTCGTACATATTTAATAAATTCTCGATATTTTATGATCATGTTGGTTTAATCTATACTTAATATTTTATTGGATTTGTAAATATTCTCGGGTTGGGGTGTTTAACATTTCCCCCCAAACTCCAGATTCAACAAGAGTAAAACCCTGTAGGGTAAACACGCATGAAAGAAAATTCCCATGGGATAAACATGTAATCACATAAGAAAATCTTCGTGGGATAAACACATAATCACATAAAGAAGTCTCTATGCGGTAAACACGCAATCACATAAGGAAGTTCCCATGAGGTAAACACACATTCACAAAGAAAATTCTTCTGGGATAAATACACAATGACAGAATAAACTTTCCATAGGGTAAATATGCAATCACAGAAGGAAGTTCTCGTGGGGTAAACACGGAATCACAGAAGAATGTCTCCACGGGGTAAATATACAATCACATAAGGAAGTTTCCGTAAGGGTAAATACGCAATCACAGAGATAGTCCTCATGGGATAAATACACAGTCAAAGAAGAAAGTTTATGTTGGGGACACGCAATCTTATAAGCAAGTTCAAAACACACAATCACCAAAGAAAGTTCATGTGGACTAAACACGCAATCACAAAATAAAGTCTCTATGAGGTAAACACGCAATCAAAGAAGAAATTTCATGAGGTAAACATGCAATATAAAAACGAAGCGAGTGCAGTAAGTAATTAGAGAATCGAGGGAAATGTAGAAAAAAAATCAGTGAATATGATCCTAAGGGGAATGCAGAAAAAAAATCAGAGATTATGATCCTCAGGGAAATGCGCCAAATGATCAGGGAATATGACCCCGAGGAAAATGCAGCAAGTAAGGTTAGAATCATGGTTTGGGAGTAGGCGTACCTTATTTCCATCAACGTTTTCCAGATGGTTTAATGTAATTCGGCCAATGACATCATTCCTTTTCCGAAGCCTCTCGCTAGATCTTCAATGCCAGGTGAGAATAGTCTGTGCTGTCCCCGATTTTTGACCCGCATCTGGATCTCTTTAGAGACCACACATTCCCTCCACTACCTAATAACTGTTTCTTTGATGCGACCACTAATCTCCATGCATCGATCTGTGCTTCCTTGCATGGTTGCCTCACCTTTCCAAAGAGTCGCACTTGACTCCAAATATTCCCAAAGCATCATATATGACATGCCATTTTCTCACATATTTTTGGTTTGCGGCTCGAGATAAAATATTTCCAATGGAGGTGTTTATATTACTCTTGTCTCGGGCTTTAACCCCGACAATAAAAGCGGATCCGCTTTCATCTTAGCACTCCAGTCCTCTATTGTCTCTCTTTGTCAATCACATCCACTCTGGTAGTTACTTTTCTATTTTTTTTGTTTTAACCGCCGGTCTTTTAGTCCGTCAGCGGTGCCTGCCCCCTCGGAAAGGGCCATGTCGATACTTACTTTTTTAATTCTCTTTTCGTTGGAGTTTCTCCTAACTCTGGCGACCAGCCCTCTAGCCAATCCTAATGATCCCATCTTGGTGAGCGTGTTGTGACCCCAATTCGCTGCTGGCCATGGGGTTTCTTCTCGAATCTCGCCAGACCCTGCACTTGTCTGCCGAGCGCTTCATGTCGTTTCCGGCCTCGTCTTCATCTGAGCTCTGATTTTTGTACTCCTCTGATGCCGCCGACTACTCTTTGGTCCGTCATCATCTCAGTGGCCATGTGTACCCATTTTCTAAGCGCATCATCCTTGATTAGGATATCTATAGCACTCGGGAACCTCTTGTTCAGTTGGGATACCTCCTAGAAAGATCTCAAACTGGTGGAATTCCAGCTGAGGTCACCCATACCCACGTGTCAGGGTTAAATCTTGTTATGATCACCAGGGATTCTGCTGAGATAAACCATTTTGTGCTAGAGAATTTCCTCCTTTTTTCATTCTCTCACTTTTCCAGATTCCGTGGGGCTCCCATCAAAAGTATCGGGGGTGAGGAGCTGATCCTGCGTCCTGGGGTTGTGGTTCTCCTGGCGCCTTTGACTTGGTAGGTCAGTGGGTATATCTTGGGGACACTATTATTCGGGCATCTTCCGAACCCCAAGTTGACGGATTTTATTTGGTTGATAGCACTGGGATGCACTCACTGCAAAAAAAGAAGATCTGCATGCTGCTCCAAATCGGTAGGCGGCCGATCATTATGAGTCTCAGTTAAGAGCACACGATCTGAAGCTTAGAGCCCAGATAATGCCATATGAGTAGGTAAAGACCCTCCGGTTGGCTCCTATTTAGAAATCACTTGACCTAGAAAGCCGTGGAAAGGATGTGGCGAGGCCGGGTTTTACTCATTTGCTCCGCCGGTGGGAGATCTCTGATTGGAGGCTTCTGGATTTTAGCATGGATTCTACTGTCGCATCCTTTCCTCGGTGATTTTAGGGGTATGAGTTCTCATATCTTCTCTTTTTCCTGTGTTTTTGATATATAGTATTTTTCATAATTTTAAGATTATGTATAACATATTTTACTCTTAAATTTTACATTTAGGCATCATTAGGAATACTTTAATTTGTCCATATCAGATATTCGAGTTATTATTCTAAAGTTTTGGTAGCATTTGGAGGATGTGAGGATTGATAATATGGAGGATTCAGAAGTTATGTTTTAAAGAATGACTTAGATGAAGGCATTAACAATCTCTTACAAAGTTGACCTCTTCTTCAAAGTTATAGTATTGGGTTATCTTTCATGTAGAGGTGGTTTGAAGTCACATGGAGATCGATATATTCCGGAAGGTATTTATAACGCCCCGACCGTCCTACCAGTGGTCCCCCATGTCCTCTCACTAGGCCCATGGGCCTGCCCACCCCTGTCTGATGGTTAGAACATTAACCGGGAGATTCGAAAGTCATGATATACTGTCTCTGCAATCACTACATTACCGTTCCCCGTGTTTTGGCCTCACTCATACGGTACAGCGAATGACTTCCCGGTAGGTCACCCATCATTGGACTACTGCAGCTCAAGCACGCTTAACCTTGAAGTTTTCTCTGGGTGGATAACCGAAAAGGTAAATGCATTTTTGTAACATAGGTAGCAGAATCAATTATTTTAATCTTTTCACATAACATTCCATATATACCAGAAATCGGGATGTTACAATTTACCCCCACTCACAGCGCGCAACGTCCTTGTTGTGAGCCCATACCAGTCTGGACGCCTCCCATGTCAGAATTGGGATGGCTAACCGGCTATAATACCACTTATAACCGCCCCACCTGACCGCCCCTACCAGTGGGCCACCTTGTCCTCTCACTAGGCCCACGGGTAGGCCCACCCCTGTCCGATGGTTAGAACATTAACAGAGAGGTTTGAAAATCATGATATATTGTTTCTTCAATCACCATATGACCGTTCTCCAATTTTTGGCCTCACTCACACGGTACCGCTAATGATTTCCTGGTAGGTCACCCATCCTTTGACTACTGCAGTTCAAGCAGGCTTAACCGAAAAGTTAAGTGCACTTTAGTGACATAGATACCCAAATCAATTTTTTTAACTTCTTCACATAACTTTCCATATATACTAGAAATCGGGAGAGCACAAACCATTGTGATCGGTGGAGCGGCTCATGCTGAGAAACTCTAATTTATGTTTACTTTCTCTTTAAGTCTTTGATGTGTGGGGGAACTATAAATAGGTTGTACTCCTAATTTTACAGACATCTCTTTATCTTTTTTGTAAACTGAAACTCCTTTCAAAGATTTATCTTAAGTTTTATGCAATATTTTCATTTTCTTTTATTTTTTTCTTTATTCTCTTGGTTAATGCTTCTTAAATTCTTGATTATGCACTCTTCGAATATCATAATATGTGTATTCATGGAGATTACTGAGTAGTTCTTTCATAAGTTTTTGGGTTAGATAGATTAGGATGATTAAAAGGTAATTAGATATGATTAGGGCTTAAGTTTTTTAGATCCTTTCATATTTTAATGCTCTTAATGCTAGATTAGCTTTGATTAAGTTAAGTTAGATCTTAGAGAAGTTCACACCCACTAGGTGATAAGAGCTAAATATGATATTTACAAGCTTAACTTATAAGAGTGATTGTCTAAAGTGTTTATTAGTTTATTATAGTTGAATCTTAATGCTTACTGATTATACAAATGAGAATTTGTTTTTGATTAAGTAATTAACAAAGGGTTAGCATCATGAGAATGGCTTAATCTTGTTTTGAGTTCTAAACCATAGGGTCAGCTTTTGTTCATTGTGTTAGCATCTCTAATAATCACTTGATCACCGGAAATCTTTATCTTTTCTATTTCTACTTCATTAACTCACCAAAAGCCAGGGCAAAAATTTTGCTCGTAATTTTGCACAAACCAGAAATTTGGTTGTAATCTTGACTTCTATAAATAAAACGTATGTCTCATTCACATATTATCTTTATTCGCTTTTCTTATTACTCACAGTTTTTACTAGGTATGCAGAGGGACAATATTATCCATATATTGTGTTTCTTCGCATGTAAGCGACCGAAGATCCAGATCCTCTGGTGCCCTACACCCTAACCGCGGGTATGGGCGCATGAGCCCTCCATGACTTTAGTTGGGGAAGGGTTTCTTGGCAGGGACTATTTATCCTGTTTATCAAGCTTCTGTTCCATGACATCACCTTTGTGGCTCTCCCATCATAGGCGTCGAGCTGTCCTACCGCCCGTACATCACGCACTAATGACCTTCAGAAAATTGCCCTCTTGACCAGTTTCTCTCTGCTACTCTTATGTCGGTTTCAGCCTGCTACTATTTATCTTGGGACAGAGCGGCCGTCTGCTCTTCCATGATTTGGACAAAGGTTGGTCGCTTAATTGCCCCTTCTTCCTTGGGTTACTTGGTGACTCTGAAAGTTCTTTTGCAGGTATCTTTGCTATCTGACATGGCTACCCTTTGGGTATGGCTGGAGCCGCGTCTCTATGCTTGTCTACCAGCTTGTCTTAGCCGTTATGAACTTCCATAGGAGATCTTCGTCTATCCCCTTTCCTTCTAACGCCAATTGTTCGGGAGCTTTTTGTCAGCTCGTCCATGGGGCTCTCGCCTCAACTGCTGCTGATCATCTAGGGTTTTCCGGAATAGTTCTTGTGCGGAGGCCAGAACTCGTCCATTGGAGAGAATGAATCCCACATATGCCGAGAGAATTTGTAGATGTTAACGGTCTTTACGAGCTGCTCTACCACTAGGTGATGGGTATAGGGTAGGCTTGTTTTCAGCCACATCAATGCCTCCTCATAAAATATTCCGCACGGGTATTCAAGTTATGTGGATCCCAGATCAGCATGAACTATTTCTAGTAGTCGACATAAAATTAGGGACAATACTTAGGTTAACTAACCCCTAGGGATAAACTCTTTTTATTCACCTTTTTATTAAATCAATTTCCAAATATTACAAAAAAACATCAGTAACTATATATTATAAAATCTAAAACCCAAACCCAAATCCTAAACTCTAAATCCAAAACTCTAAATCCAAAACTCTAAATCCAAAACTCTAAATCCAAAATTCTAAACTCTTACCTCTAAACCCTAAACCCTAAACCGAAAAAACCTAAACCATAAACCCATAACCCTAAATCCTAAACCTTAAACCTTAACCCATAACCTTCAACCCTAAACCCTAAATTCCAAAACTTAAATCCTAAACCCTAAACACTTAACTCTATACCCTAAACCCCAAATTCTAAATCCTGAACCCGAAACCCAAAATCTCAAACCCTAAAAATTAAAATCTAAACTCTAAACTTTATATCGTAAATCATTTAAATAAATTTAATAATATTAATTATAATTATTGTTTTATAATATTAGTGTGGCAGATTTTGATTGGATATACTAAGAGCATACCCAATAACCCTCTATTTTTGTCCGTAAACTCTATATTTAGAGTAAAATCATTTTCAATAGCACTCTATATCCTATTTTAAAAATAGAGAACTCTAAAAATTATTCCAAATTTGGAGTAACTTTAGAGTTCTTTATTTTTAGAGTTACACTTTTAATTTATAAAATAATCCTTTAATTTTGATGTACTTTTATTTTTTTATACTCAAATAAAATTATACATTTTAATTTTATACTTCAAAAGATTATAATAATAATACTGGTTAGTTTTATATTTAAAGAATAATAATTAAAAAAAAACAATAATGATAATATATATAATTAAATGAAAAATCTCATTTTTCACTTTGAAATGATTTAACTGATTGTTTGTGGGATAAATACATTAATGTGTATTCTTAAAAACTGTATTTGATATTCATTTCTTTCATTTTAAGGAAATTTCTTTTAGTTTAATATTCAATTTTAATAAATCAATAGTTTATTTAGTTTTTTTGTAAAAATAAAATAAATAGAAAAATTAATATATCTATAAAATATAAGGTTAATAAAAAATATTAAATTAAAATAGATTTGACAATTCGAGTAAAATTTATCTCTGTTTTAAGAGAACTCTATTTTTGAAATAAGAAAATAGAATAAATCATTGGAGATGGTCTAAAATTTATTTACCGCTAGACCTAAAGATTAAAATATGAATTTTCCTAAAACTAGTACCAACATTTATTTTTAAATTTTAAATTATATTAGATGTAAAATTATATGTTTTGAATTTGATTCTAAAATTTGGTCAATTAATGCTAATATAAAACTGATCCCAATATTTATCTTTAAATTTTAAATTATATTAAGTGGAAATATATATTTTAATATGTTTATAAAATTTGGTCAATTGATATAAGTACTTTAAATAGATAAACAAAATGAAATTAAATAAAAATATGTGTTATTTATATATTCATTTTTAACTATTTTGTTCAGTTTTAAAAATTGTAAACACGATATATGGAGGAAAAGCTAACAGTTACATTGGGACAACTAAATCAATTTCTTAGGAGTAATTTAAATGTAGGATAGTTTTGTGTGTAAAAAGACAAAAGAGATGATATCATCCCAGCAGCTCTCTTGGTTGCTTTGAAACTGCACGTGTGGAGTTAAATTTAACACATATTTTCGAATGTTATGTAGCTATCCACTTAATTATATGATACTGGCGGTGCTATTTTTAGTTCTGATTTCGTTATCAATCAATTCTCATTTTCAAGAAAATTTAAATATATTCTATTTCAATATATATATATATATTATTTTATAAGAAATATTTTTATATTTAAAACAAAATATTTGTTTTATTAAATTTTGGATTTATCAAACATCATATTAATCAAAAAGTTGTTCTATCGTTTCGAAAATTTTCTTTTGATAACGTAAATTTTCATGAGTTTCATGGAATAAATCTTGATCGGGGTCGGAAATTATTCTCTGAAGAGTGAGGAGTGGCCTGACTCTCCCTTTCTCAGATCTCTTTTTTCTTATGATGGGCAATCTATATTTATAGATAGGTATTTCTTATGGAGAGACTTATTTCCATTTTCACCTACGGTCTAGATCAGCCATGTACACGCCGTTCTTGTACTCTTTAGATCATTCGTGTGCAGACATAGAGTAGGTCTACTTTTGGTTGTGCCAGAAATTCTTCAGAAACCGATCGGCCATGCGGGTACTCAGGAAAGTATGTCTCAGACTTCCATGGTAGATCCCTATTGGCCAGTGTACAACAGATCCCAACAATCAATCCCATATTAAAACAAGTAATTTAGTTCTCATGTGGGCAAGTTGATGAACAGCCTTAGGGCATGGTCGTCCTAAAAGGTTGACATGTTGGCTCAGGTCCAAGCGGTCTTCGAATGAATATCCGGCGTCTAATCATTTAATGTCGTTGCGTTTTTAAACAGGGATTTCAGGAATAAAAAGTATACTTTCAAAAATATTTAAAATAGTATAATTTTAAAAATATAATCTCACACTAAGTTATTTATCCAAATTTCCTTTTCACATTTTCTAATTAAACAAGAAAAAAATAGAAACATTAATTATTTCTTATTTTAAAAAGGAAAAATAATAATTAGCTTTTATTAAAAAGGAAAAAAAATTAAATTATTTTGAAAATAAAATGAAATTATATAGTAGTTACTTATCATAAAATAAAAACGATATATAATTTTTAACAAATTAACCATGACACATGTATATTTATTTTTTCTAATTAAAAAAATAAAAATTGTAAATTTAGTTTTTAAAATAAAATAAAAATGAATTCTTTTTAATCAAAAAGGAAAAAATAAGAATTAATTTTTATGAAAAAAGAGTAAAAATAAAAAGGAAAATGAAATTATTTTGAATATAAAATGAAATTATAATTACTAATCATAAAGAAAAATAATAAATAATTTTAACAAATTAATAAAATATAAGAATATTAATTAAGATTAGTATCATAAATTTTGAGTAATCTAAATCAAATTTTTTTTTTACTTTTTATAAGTTTATTGAAATTCTTAATTGCAAAATATATAATATAAATTTGGATAACTTAATATAAAATTTAATATAAAATCTAAATATATAAGTTTTAATGATGTAGGTTTTCAATTATAAATTTTAAATAGTTTTTTAACTGTCTATCACAAAGATTTTTATTCTAAATTGTAATTAAAAAGAAAATTTATTTAATTTTGATCCATAGTTATTCGGATTTGTTAACAGTAAGTTACAAAAAATATTTTTAAAAAATTAAAGATAAATTTTCATATTAATTTTTCATATTTATCCACTTAACATGCGGATCCTTATCATACTCGGCTTAGAAGGGAGAATAAAAGATGCATAGATCCCGGATCCACCATAAAATAGGGTCTATGATTATTTTTTTTGGTAGGCGAGAGGGAGAAAAAATCTCTCCTATCTTATTAAAGAAATTAAAACAACTACAAAAGAACTTGTCTTGGTATATCTAGATCTTGAACATCTTCTATCCACATCGTCTCAACAACAGATGGGATATCATCAAAATAATGAAAACCTAAAGGTAAAGAAAACGCATAGTTCACTAATCAATCCGCAAGGAAATTAGCTTCTCTATACAATTCGGACAATCCACTCTCGTGATTAAAAAAAAAACCATAGCACAGACGTGCCAGGAAAGATAGTGAGTGAGAGTCAGCTATCCCTTCTTTGAGGGAACTCACCACTATCACGGAGTCAACCTCTACATTCAGTCTTTGGACTCATTTCTCCCAAGCCGTAACAAGACCATAGTATACACCCTAGAGCTCAGCCAATGGCGCAGAACATCGACCAATGTTCAGTGCAACCCCCCCCCCCCCCCCACCCCCCCACGCGAGTTACCTTCCTCATCTCGCAGTACCCCACCGGCTGAAGCTAAACCTAGGTTCCCCCGAGATGCACCTCAGAGTTCAGTTTCCACCAGCTCAGGGAGGGCGCGACCCAACTAATCATCTTCTCTACTCGAGTAGGTATAACTCATCTGTCACTGCAGCTCTCCTGAGCGATGCCCACTTCTCCCGATTTTTCCTGTAAGAACTTAACTCTGTCTTTACACAGCTTGTTCTCACCAAAAGTATTTCCGCATCTCCATTTCCAAGCCCACCAGATGCCTACAGCAAATGTTGTAGACCACGGGCCAAAACTCATATCTGTGTTCTTACACAAGTTTGAATACAGCCATTACAGAAGGGATTGATCAAAGTAGGTAGGTTGCATCCGTATAGGCACGATTCGGAGCTAGATACCAGTCATTGCTGGGCAATCATAAAGAATGTTAATAGTACATTATAGACCACCCTTACAAATTGACAAACTGCGGTCTCCGAAAGATACCGTCTATGTCTTTCTTCATTAGTCATCAAGGCTTGATTACCCACCAGCCAGAGGAACACTCTAATCCTTTCTGGAGCACGAACTTTCCAAATACAATTGAAAAACTTCTCCATATCCTGTCTAGGCGAGAGGTCCTTGTTCAATAGGTCATAATCAGATTTGACTGAGAATTTTTCATCCTTTATACCTCTCCATGAAAGTCGGTCTAAAGCTCCCATTACGCTCTCAACCACTATAGTAGGCAGCTCCAGACTACATTCCGGTGAGATGTACGGGGTAATGATCGGGAGATTCCATCCTACACCCTCAATCCAAAAGTCACAAATCTTCATGTTTTCATATCCCACTGGTAGTACCCAAGTGACGTTCTCCATTAACGGTTGATCAAAAAGCCACGTACTCGTCCAAAAATTGACTCTTCTTCCATTTCCAATCACCTAACTCTGCCCCATGAAGATGAATTTTCTTAATCCAATACACACACTACGCCAAGTAGTAGACCAGGAGCTATTACATATCAACCAAGACTGATCATGAGTGTCGCAACACGATATTTACTCCTTATTACTTTTGCCCAAAGGCTAATGTGATCATGAAGTACTCTCCATCCCACCTTGTCAATAAGTGCTTTATTCATTTCACTGGCCTTCCTAATCTCAAGACCTCCTCCTGACTTCGAACAACAAACCCTGTTCCAAGCTACTAGATGCTTCTTTCTTCTTTCTGTGGTGCTTTCCCAAATAAAGTCTCTTGAGACTTTATCAAGTTTACTTAACATACCAGTAGCAAATGAATTGTAGTCATAGTATGCATATGTATCAAGGTGAGAACTGCTTTCATGAGTGTAACTCTTCCCGCTAAACTCAATAAGCAGTTCTTCCAGCCTGAGAGGCGAGATGAGACTCTCTCAAGGACATCACCAAAAGTCTATTTGTTAATTCTCTTCTGAAGGAATGGTATTCCAAGGTACTTGCCCAGGTCTCGGATAGCTTGTATCCCACTTACCTCACTAATACGCTTGCTCAAGTCAAGAGATACATTCTCGGAGAAATAAATTTTTGATTTCTCTAGACTGACTTTTTGACCAGACGCCAAGTAGAATCGCTCTAAGATACTTCTGATTACCCGAACCTGTGCTACTAAAGCTTCCGTGAACAGGATCAGATCGTCAGTAAAGTAGATGTGCGAGAGTTGGGGTCACTTTAGGATAGTTTGATTGATTTTCAACTTTTGTCAATAACTGTTTCCTCTATTAAATGACAGAGGCGCTCCATACAGAGCACAAATAAATACGGTGATAGGGGATCGCCTTGCTGGAGACCTCTACTCGGAGTAAAACAAGCTGTCTTATCTCCATTCCAAAGTAAGCTTATTAACGGATCTGTCACACACTGCATAATCCAAGATCTCCAAGTACTTGAGAAACCCGCCGCACACAAAGATTCCTCCAGAAAGTCCCTTCTGATTCTATCGTAGGCTTTTTCTAAGTCTAATTTCAGCAACATCCATCGCTTCTTTCCTTTCTTGCGTCTCATTGAATGCACTGCTTCTTGCACTATGATGATGTTATCCGTACTCAGTCTCCCAGGGATAAAGCTTGATTGCGCCAGACCTGTGAGTTTTGTCATCACCCCTTTCATTCTACCAACCATTGCTTTGGTAACAATTTAAAATAAGACATTGCACAGGCTGAAACTGTGTTATTTTCTCCGGACTTGCAATCTTTGAAATAGGCACAAGGAGGACGTCATTGGTCCCATGTGGCAGAACTCCAGTATTGAAGAATTCAAACACAAAATGGAGCACTGAATCACCTACTTTCTCATAACATTTCTGATAGAAAACTGGCTGATAGCCGTTTAGGCCTGGAGCTTTAAAACTATCCATACTCTGAATGACTTTTAAGATTTCAGCCTCTAAGAAGGGTTGCCCCAATTCCGCTTGGTCCATGTCTGACAATCTCACAAAGCCTCTTTCTGGTAATGCATTCACCTCCACATCAACATCCTCGAGAAAATAGAGTTTCGCGAAGTAGTTCACTGTTACCTCCTCCAACTCCTGCTTGTTAGAAACCCACTTCTACTCATCATCCTTTAACAGATCAATGCGGTTTCTCCTTCTTCTGATGATAGTAGAAATGTGAAAAAACTTTGTGTTTCTGTTGCCATGTATCACCC
Source organism: Sisymbrium altissimum (assembly GCA_900406495.1). Classification (NCBI taxonomy): domain Eukaryota; kingdom Viridiplantae; phylum Streptophyta; class Magnoliopsida; order Brassicales; family Brassicaceae; genus Sisymbrium; species Sisymbrium altissimum. The sequence continues at coordinate 61,218 of OVBI01000320.1, read as the reverse complement.
ATTTATCCCGCGACTTTTGAAACCAAATAGTCTCATCCTGTTTCAAAACGGCATATACTTCCTGTAAAAATGTCTCCTCCTTACACAGAAGCTCCTGCGAATGATTCTATTCGATCAATGCCTAGACCTCCTAAATTTCCTTAGATAGTTTCTCCTTACGTACCTGGAAGTCACCAAAGACCTCTCTGTTCCATCTCTGCAGGACTAGTTGTAGACGTTCCAACGCTTCACGAGTATTAATCGAGCTGTTCCATGAAGTAGCTAACAGCGCCTTAAAACCAACATGGCTCAACCACGCCGCTTTAAAACGGAAGGGTCTCCGAGATGCATTTACAGCCACCTCTGGTATAAACTGAATATACAGAGGAGTGTGAGCCGACGCGAGGAAGGGAAGGTGAGTTTCCCTCGCCTCTTGCCATTTCAGTCTTGAATGAGCGCAGAAAAAAACCCGACCCAAGCGTTTAGCAACAAAAGAGCTCTCCAACTTACCCCTCTTCAATGTAAATTAATTCTCACGGAATACCGATCGATGAGAAATAATTCATTAATCCAGCTTCCAAAGGCAAGAGAGTCCTGGGAGAGACGCCCACTTCCTCCCGTTCTTTAATCGAGACAAACAATTGTGTTGAAATCACCACCGATCACCATAGGGCCAGTTGACCTACTCACAACCTCTTTTAGACGAGACCAGAGTCCACTCCGACGACTGACTGTGGGTGCTGTATAGACGACAATCAGATTACGATCTCAGTTTCCTTAACCAGCCTAGCATGAATAAACTGGTCAGACGATGCAACGATTTCGACCTCCTTAATCTCCGATCTACATAATAACCACAAATCTCCACTATGCCCCAATGCGTCTACCTTGAACGAGTTCTCAAACCCCAAACCACGGCAAATCCGACTTGCTCTCTCTCCACCCGCATGGGTCAGCTATCACATTAGTCTTGAATTTCTTCAAGATATATTGAATGGACCAACAGAATTTGGGTTTATTAGCCCCCAGCCCCCGATAGTTCCACATAATGCAATTTATCATTGATCTTCTAAAAAAGATAAGAACAGCCGGAGAAACTTGTTAATCAAGTCAAATATCCTCAGCAGCCTCCATCGAGGCATTGCCATCCAACAAGGCAGAGTTCGGTGAACACTCTTTCGATCCCGTCTCGGAAGCCGCTTCCTCGACGTCAAGATGTTGGAATAGCTCCCCAGACCACTCATTCTCGTCATTCTTCCCCACAAAGCAGCCCCCTGGTCTCCCTAGATTCTGTTTCTCCACTCTCAGTCCCTTGCCACTGCTCGAGAGTTCTACTTCACCCGTGTCGAACCAAAAAATAAACCCAGCATGGGTTTATTCGATGTGGAGTGTTTGGGCCTTTTTAGGCCTTTAGCCTAGTATTCTTTGGTAATCTTCTTTTTCGAGTGTTGTGCACTACCTTACCCGAGCCCGCTCCAGGAACTATTTCATTTCCTTGCACGATACTATTTCCTTTAGTTTTTGAAAGTAAAGGATCTATATTTTCCTTATTCACTCCCTGCTTAATCAAAATTTCCCCTATCTCAACAACTTCCATATTCTCCTCTAAGCTGCCAAATTTGTTGGCAATTGTAATATTCACCGAATATGTCATCTTCTCCAATCCCCGTTCTGAACCTTCGAAAACAGATTGTCTCTGGTCCACCACCCGAACAGGTGAACTCCTGGCTGTTCCGGTCCTCCTTCCAGCCTGCCTTACCGGAGTAAACCCATCTTGGGCAGCTGTCTCACTCCGCTCAGCCTCATTCAAGATCAATCGAGGTGTCGAAGCTATAGTACTCTCATGTACCACCATCGGACAATTGTGCACCAGATGACCGTATAAACCACAGTGAGAATATATGGTTGACAACCCCTCATTGGAAACAAAATATCTCTCCCCATTGATTAACATTGTTCCCTTCAATGGTCGCTTGAGATCAACCTCCACACAAATCCTCGTAAACCTAGCTCGTTCAAAACTGAGGCTCGTCACATCCACTTCGATCGGTTTCCCTAACCCTTTAGCTATTCCCATAAGGATAGATTTATGGTACAGGTTCACCGGGATGTTTGAAATCTGGATCCACACTAGCGTATTCATCTTTCAACGAGTCAAATTTTGGTGTCCAGGCTTACACCATTAAATAATTACTGAATATTCTCCAAGGTTCTCCTGTCAAAGCTGCCATGTATTCCTCCTCCAGCTCAAAGCAGATCATAATACCTGTCTTGGAAGATCCATAATATGCATCAAGCCCTTGGGTTTCCATAGCTCTTTTATTTTATGACTTAATGCTCAGATCGCCATGTTCATACCTAACACTTTTATGACCATACAATTCTTCCACAGCCCATTCATTACCTCTAGGACTTCATCTCCGATCGTTCATTGATTTTCTATCTTCTCCATTTAGAAAATCTAATCTCAGTCACGACCTGAAAAAAATATTTGTAATCCTATCTGCCCAGGACTCATACGCATCTGACAGCTCACCAGGAAGCCGAGTCTGCTCCCTGACATTTTCTATCGTTGCATCTTGATCACTAAGCTCCAAAACTCTAAGAACCATTCTTTTTACTTTTTATTTTTATTTTCATTTTACTATTGTTTTGTAATATTAATTTTTTTTAGTTAGTTAATTCTACTTTAAAAGTTAGTTAGATAAAATCATTTTACACCTATATATTTTCCTAATTAACTTTTTATATATTACAAAATCATATATAAAAGAGTTAAAATGATATATTATATAAAAATAACAAAAATCTTAATTTTTATAAAAATATTAGTAAAAAAATTATTTTTGCCCAAAAACCTTTAAAAACTTTGAACTCCTTATGTAGTATTTTATAAAGTGTTAATATAATAAACAATAAATTTGTACTATTATAAATAATTTCAAAATTTAAATAATTAGTTAACTTTAAATAAATCGGTGAATTTATTTACCAACAATATACTATTTCACGACTCATTAATTTTATGAAAGTCTAGATATCTTCACGTTGAAATTAGCGTTGTAGGATACAGCAGAGAGCTAAAACGACCAAGTACCTACGAAATAAGAAAAAATCTACCAAGCATCATATACGTGTCCACTTAATTTATTAGCCAGAATCAATATGCATCATACAGACTGTTGTCTTATCTCTTTTACGTTGACTATCTTAAATAAGACTTTAATCCCTTTTGCAAATAATAATTCTTTAAAAACTAATAAATTTTAAAATTATAATCAAAATAACTTTAATGCCTTCCAAGATTCCATCAATATTTTAAAATATACTTAAGCATCAATTTAATAATATATGTAGTGATATGCATTACAATCAAATTCTAACACACATAATACATATGGTTGAAAAATACTCCTCATTTTTGGTGTCTTCATTTTGAGGGTAGTTTCTAAATTCTAGATAAAGTCTTTAATGACATTACTAACTTTGCGAATAAGATAACATTGATTAAACCGAATACTCCCCATTGTTGGGGTGTTTCCAAGAGAAGAAATCAGGAAACGAAAGGGCCGGCTTATATAATTTTCAGGATCAAGTCCGCATTAGCTTGGAAGAATAATTCGTCTAATTTCGCGTTTGTTTCACAAGTCCATATTCTCGTAGTTTTTGTTATTATCGTTAGTTTCTTTATGTGAATTTGGTCAATACAATTTTAGTAAAGAAGAGAAATGTGTTATATATATGTATATATATTTTTTTTTTCCTTTACTATTTGGTTTAGGGTTGAACAAAATATCCATATCTAAAAATTTAAACTGAATCCGATCCAAAAAATTGGTACCGAATTTGAATTCGAACCAAAAAATATTCAAATAGGTTTTAAACTGATGTATCTAAAAAATCGAATTCAAATCTAAACCAAAATGAGAACCGAATGAATATCCAAAAAATATAATTATATTTTAAAATATTAATTATCTTTAGATATTAATTATACTTAGATTTATAATAACTCAAATTCTTAAATTTACAACTATAAACTTAAAATTATGACTTATTTTAATATAAAAATAATCAAAATACAAAAAAAGAAATATCTAAAAATACTTTATTATAGTTATCAGAATTTAACCAAATTTTATTCAAATTAAATATATATATAAATATATATATTATAGATACCTGAATCCGTACAAATAAGATCCAAAAACAAACAAAAAATATACGAACGGAATCTATATTTTTAATTCCGAATACCTAAAAAGTTGAATTACCGGAATCAAATCCGAATGGGTCGCATTATTATGTATGCTTTTTTTCTAACATTATGTATGTTTTGAAACAATATTATTGTCTTAATTTTTTGTATATAAGAAAATTCATATTTTAAAACCTTTTAAAGCTTTGTTTAACACAAGAAGGACTAGAATACAAGAAAGAGGTGATTGTATTCACCAATTAGACAAAGAGCGTAAGTGTTCGTTTTCATGCATTTAATGCCATGAACCAATCTTATTTTTATATTTTTGCGTGAATAAAATGTATGGCAAAAGAATCTGATATCCAAAAAAAATAAAAAGGATTGTCAGCGAATAGTCAAATATCGAAACCAGATGTATAAGTATGTCTTAGAATAAACATATAATTTTGGACTATAAATTTGTAACAATAAAATTATTCTAAAAATAATAAATAGCCGAAACTTAATGAAAAGTCGTATGCGAGGCAAAATCTTATGATTTTCAACAACCAGATGAGAGATGAGGAGGCTTTTAGCTCTAACCTGTCTCTCACTTTAATCTGCTCAAACGCGGATACTTGCTTCTCAATGACGGCAATTATATTTTATAGAAGAAAGAAAGAAAAAATATATAGCATGCATTAAATAGTAAAGATCACCACCTACCTATTCTCAACTAAAAGAGTAAAATAATTTTGGTTCTTTAATTATTTTTTCATTGTTATGTACTAATTTCTAAGCCTTAATCTGTTTTAATGGAATGATGTTTTTCTGTTATATGCTGATTTTCTATATGTTTTAATTAGATTTGTTATTTATTTTTCTTTTTTTTGAAGATACTGAATATATGTGAGGCGAATCTCATCCTAATTAAATTTTGAAAAAAAAATTTAAAGATCTAAAACATCAAAAACCTTTATTGATAAGTTATTTTGAATAGTATTTCGTACAAAATTCGGAAGAAAAAGTAAAGTCTAATGTCTAAATCACTAAATACGAAAAATCTGAATTTGTAAAAATTCGATACATACTTATCTATATGTATATTAACTAATTTGAATGTCTAAAAAACAATTAATGATGTGGAATCCTATTTTACTTGTACTTCTAAAGACTTTTAAAGAATCTTATAAAATCTTTGAAAAGTTTCAGCTCGGCCCGCGACGTCTTGATTAACGGGTCAGCCTAATCTTGTCTTAGATCTCTAATTTGACATTTCTTCATATAACTCTGGCTTAGCATCTCGGTTATGTTTATCCATAAACTTCTTGATATTTCACAATAAAGAAAACAGTGCATATTTTCTGCAAAACATCAAGATATTTTATTGAAATGATATGATGTCTTGAAAGAGGAGTTCAGAGACAAGAAAAAAAAACAAAGCACGTCTCAGGGCAAGCAAGAAACGTGTCAGCTCAGGGAAAGAGAGAAGATGCACGACTCAAGGGTCTTCCTCCTTTCCTTGGCTCGAGGACTTCTCTCCCATGCATGGTTTGAGCTACGTAGGACGCAAAGCGGATAAGGTGCAAGGAAACCTAGACAGCACGGTTTAGGGATTAAATGAGAAGCACAGCTTGAGGACTGGACGAGGAGCATGGCTCGGGGACTGGACGGAGAGCATGGCTTGGGAAATGGACGAGGAGCACGACTCAGGGATTGGATGAGGTGGTACGGCTCGGGGCACAAGTTGAACATCATAGCTTGGGGGAAAAACTATGAATAGCGACTCCTTAGGGCAGGCACGGGCTATAGCCACACAGGTGCGGCTCGGGCAAGAAACATCATACATCATAAAGGCAGTTGGCTCAGGGCAGATTTGGATGTGCATCAGAGCTGTTTTTCCTCCCGTAGTTTAAGCGTATAGTTCCATTTGGATTAGTATCTTTCCTCCTATGAACCTTTGCCTTTTCCCAAAAATATCTGGGTATAGAAACGTTTCTTGATACTTAGTCATTTTAGCCGAAAAACCAGAACGGATTTTGTCCAAAATTTAACTCTCTTTTACCTTTATTTTGGATAATTTGGATACTTAACAATACTTTTAGAGAGTTTTTCTAGTTTGAATACTAGGATTTTTAGTTAATTTATATACTTTTAGATAGTTTGGATAGATTTTGTTTTTATTTCATTTTCTCTTTGTGTTTAAAGATTAGTATCATTTTATTTTATCTTCAACACTTTGATAAGATTCAAAGTTTGAGTGTTCTTTGTTTGAAGATTTTCGCTGTATGGCTTATTTTGATTGTTATTTAAGATTGGAGGTGTGAAAATGAGCTAATAGGTCACGAGTTAATTCAGTTTGACTCGGATTTTTATGATCTCGAGCTGTGTTTTCTAAGATAAATTAATAAATGAGTTAATGAGCGAATTTAATTGATCTGCGAGTTTTAATGAGTTAAGAATTAGCTCACGAGCCAAAATGTTTTTAAATATGTAGTATATACTTTTTTATCACAAAAGAAAAATGTAATATGATATTAAACAAATAAAAATATTTTATTATTGTAGATTCAGATTTAGTTTTGACATTTTTAAATATTTGGATTTTGATTTGATATATTTACTTATATATAAAAAAATATTGTCATTTTATTCTTGATTATTTTTTTCCTAATTAAATTTTAAAATATTTAATTATTATATTTATTTTCGTGTTATCTTGCGAGCAGTTTTTTTAATTCATGATCAAATACGATCTGAATTTGAGCTATGTTTTCTAAATTCATTTATAAATAACCTGAGCTTAACTGATGTATAAAATATCTGAGTTAAAATGAGTTGAGCTGAGTTGAACTGGATTAATTCATTTTAGCATCCATATCTAAGATGCATGAGTTAGACATATTTTTATAATGTTTTAAAATTTTTTATTGCTATAACGCTATTGTTTAGTTTTGTATTTTTTGTTTAAAAATAAAGTAATGTGATTTTCAAAATGGGTATCCAGATCATAAATGTTATAATCCGTAACCGAATTGAATTTGGATATAAAAATGAGATTTGTACGGATATTATAAAATAGATCTGAACAGAAATTACTAACCATATATAATTTGAAAAACCCAAACAGGATATAGAAAGATAAACCCAAACAAAAGCCCGATCCAAACCCGAACAAAAACTGAACGTCCAGGCCTATGGTCGGAGATCGAAGTTTGTTCGTATATATAAAGAAACAATATTCATTGTGCCAGTTTAGGGGAAGCGAAAGCCCAATAAAAGCCCAATTATTTTCACCTATCAAAAAATCTGGAAATTGTTCATTGCGTCTCTCTCCGTACGGAAGAGGAAACCGTCTTTTTAAAACAAGAGGCGGTGGAAAACAGCAGCGAAGAATTACATAACACAGCGTCACAGGGAGAAAAAATCAAAAACCCCAAATTGATTCCTTGAAGAATCGAAAAGAGAAGAGAGCAAAATCTTAATTTCCCTGAGGATGCTGGTTGGGGTAATTCGATCACAACTCCAAAGATTCTGTTATTGGTTGTTGTAAACAATTCAAAATGAGCGGCGAAGATTCTGAACGCGATAAAGATGGTAAATGGAAACCTCCGCCTCAGAAAGCGGATTTGAAGCTTTGGGGAATCCTAGCGTTTACTGTAATCGGCGCAACCGCCACCACTTTCGCCGTGAGTATATTCAATTCTCTTGTCATAAGATGCTTTTCTCTGTTGCAAGATCGAGGCTTTGTGTCTGGTTAGATGATTTAGTTTCTTAGTGTCTTTAGTTTCATCGAATTGTGATCATGAAGTGGAACTTAACTCCTTTGTTATTTGTGATTTAGCGTAAAAGATGCGATTAAGTCTTTGGTCGGAATCACGGAATCATTCTAACATTATGTCATCTGTTTGGTTTGGGGTTAATTCTTTGTCGTGACTGTCGTGTCTGATGCGTCATTTGTTTGTGTTCAAATCATAGAATTGTGATCATGTAGTGGCTAAAATAACTTACTCTTTGTTATTTGTGATTTCGCCAAAAAAGATGTGAATCATTCTTAGATTATGTCATCTGTTTGGTTTGGGGTTAAGTGTCTGTCGGACTGTCGTGTCTGATGCTTCTATTGTTTGTCTTCAAATCATGGAACTGTGGTTATGAAGTAGATAAGATAACTGACTTCTTTATTATTTGTGGTAAGTGATAACGGAATCATTCTAACTTTATGTCATCTGTTTGATTTGGGGTTAAGTCTTTGTCGTGACTGTCGTGTCTGATGCTTCAATTTTTTTTGTTCAAATCATAGAATTGTGATCATGTAGTGGCTAAAATAACTTATTCTTTTGTTATTTGTGATTCGCTAAAAAGATGTGAATCATTCTAATATTATGTCATTTGTTTTGTTTGGGGTTAAGTGTCTGTCGGACTGTCGCGTCTTAGGCTTCTATTGTTTGGCTTCAGACTATGGAATTGTTATCATGAAGTGGCTAAAATAACCAAGTCCTTTGATGTTTTGTGATTTCGCCAAAAAAAGAATTATTCTAACAGATTTGAATCATTCTAACAGTATGTCATCTGTTTCATTGGGTGTGAACTCTTTGTCGTGGCTTTCGTGTCTGATGCTTCTATTGTTTGTCTTCAAACTATGGAACTGTTTTCATGAATTGGCTAAAATAACTTAGTCATTTAGTGTTTTGTGATTTTGCTAAAAAAGATGTGAAATATTCTAACATTATGTCTTCTGTTTGGTTTTGGTGTTAAGTCTTTGTCGGATTGTCGTCGTTGTCGTCGTGGTCTGATGCTTTTATTGTTTGGTAGGTTCATCAGCTGCGAAGAACTTTCGATTGGGTCTATACCCAGGTGAACAAAACTAACCTTTTCTCTGTATGAGATAGATTTTTTAGTTCCTAGTTAAAATTATATTTTCTCTATAGTTTAAAAGATAAATTTTTTTTTTTAGTTCCTTTGTTAAAATAATCAAATAGATATTCAAAAAATCGTGATATCATCTATTTTATGCGAGCTAGTAGCTAAAAGTCATCACTTTTTTTGTTTTTTGTTTTTGTTTGTACATTGTTCATTTTCCTTTTTTCCGTTATAATTCATGTTAATGATTTGCATATTCTAGACTAGCCAAGCTCTCAACTTTTGTAAATTTGGTCATTAAAGGTAGGTAGATCACAGTCAGCGCGGAAAGCCACCAAAGGCGGTTCTTTCCGAACAGCTTTTCAAGAGGAATCATGGAGAAGGTACAACAAACGGATGCAAGAAGAGTATGAGGAAGAGCTGGAGAGAGTGGTAACTAATTGACCTTTTCTTACTCATAACTCACATGCTAGTTTGATATAAGTAACTTCTGCAGTTACTTTTAAAATTATAGCAACTATGAATGTTATCAAACTGTTTGATTTAAATTGCTGCGGCATATTTCCTCATTCGACGTGAAGATTATAGATTCAATGAGAATAAATAAGATATATCCCCTCCATTTAATAATACATGATATTGAAATAACCTGTTATTGGAGTGTAGAAATCGGCTTGAACATTGGTTCAGATCTTTTGATGCTATCTTCTTACAGGAACGTATTAGGCGTATGCAAAGCGTTTTCAACAGAGAGAGGAATAAATTTAGGAGAGGATTCGAGAACTGGAAAGAAAATGATCCTAGTGCTCACCAATACCATCAGCAGTATCAGCGAAATGATTGGTACTGGAAAACTGAGTCTACGTTTAGAAACCAAAGGACCAATCACCAGGAGCAGCCTCCAAAACAGACTAGAGTCTATCCATTATCGCATCACTACTCGGTTTTAGGGCTCAGCAGGTATTGTTATAATTTTTTATATATAGAAACAATATGCACTCGTGGTTCTAGCTTTACACTTTATGTTGCAATAGAGATGAAGCTGGTAAGCACTGGAATAGTATAAATAACTGTGAGGGAGAATCTTTGGATCATTAGGTTGTTTAGGAGTCTTGGGACTTTAGGATGGTTAATACTTCTCCTTGAGTCGCTTTCGAGTTGTTCTTGGTTCTGGTTCTGTTGCTTCTTAGTTTTGGTCATTGATCCTGTTTGCATCTCTAAGTTCGTGGCCAATAACTAAACAATTCGATTCTTATTTTCACTACACTATTCAGAGTCTGAATCTATAAGAAGCCTCCTTGAGTTTTTGCCTTTTTAGTTTATATAGGAAATCTAGATGAATCATTGTAATTAAATGGGTCAATCTATAGGAAAACGTTTAGCGTTGAGATGAAACATACTAAAATGGGTAAAAGGGTCACGGTTTGCTCCCATATAGTATAATCTGAATTGAACATGATGGTTATCCGCATTTTAGTAGATTTTGTTTTCATCAGGTTTCTTGTGTTATTGTGTTGCAGGTCCAGGGCAACTCCATACACAGAAGCTGAGATTAAGGTAAGCATCGAAACAATTCGTATGATGCAATAATCTTTCACAAAGTCGTATGGTCTTGTTTTTTTAGTTGTGTAAGATACTTATGCTTTTATTTTGGATTTGTTGTCACATTCAGAAAGCGTTTAGGGAAAAGGCGATGGAATTTCATCCGGACCAAAATCAAGATAACAAAGGTAAAGGTTACTGTAGGCCTTATGCTTATTCCACCTCACCATCTTTTAACCATTTTTTTATCTTATTGAGTGGGATTTGACGGTGTCTCATTGATTGTTGCAGATGTAGCTGAAGCAAAATTCAAAGAGGTGTTACTTTCATATGAAGCTATAAAAGAGGAGAGAAAAGAGACGGTGTGATTCTTTTTTTTGTTAAAGAGATCAATCTTTTTTCCATACGGCTTACCAATGTTGATATATGAAACAGGTTTCCTCTGCCGTCTTCGCATTATAGGTTAATTTAATAGTCTTGTGGTTCCGTTAATTTTTTTTTTAACTCTGTTATGGTTCCTTTGTTGTAATTTATTACGAATCTCAGCTTAAATAAGTTGAAAACAGGGAAATTATAAAGAGATGAGAGTTTGCATTATTGGCAGTATTGTCCAGTGATAAGGTAGATTATTGGGATAATTTCCACACAAAAAAGAAAAAAAAATCCAGTAGATAGGAAATTACTAAACTACTAGGTAATAGCTAGCCCGTTCAAAATGTTTATTCAAATATTCTTGTAAACATAAATTTTAAATTATGTAAAATAATACTAAATATAATTTTGAAATTATATGATCTACAAAAAAAAAAATTTATGTATATTTGTTAACCATCTTATAAAAAATGATTTAAGATGATTAATTAACTCTTGTTTTACCGTTGTACAACTTTGTTATTTTATATAAATGGTTTATAATAATGGTTAAAACAAAATAATAATAATAAATTAAATCAATTAACACCTTTTTAATAATCAGACGACCAACAGCAAAGTTTTGTTTCTGAAAACATATAATTTTCATTTTTATTTTACAGATAAATTTGAAAAACTTTAAATAATAGAATGAAGTAAAAAAATAATAATAAAAAGAAAAATATTTGAAAGTTTAGAAAATAATTTTTTTTTTTAAAAAAAATGATAAGTAAAAAATTGATGTACAACAAAAACTTTTATATATTAAATGAATATATAGTTTACGATATATGTTAAAAAAATCTAATTCTACCACTATGATACTCAAAATTATTTAAAATTGTATATTAGTAAAAAAAATTAAATTATATTCAATAACCTTTCTATACTAATGATTTTAAATCATGATTGATTGAGTAGGAAATTTGGATATACTACTTATATCTAAATTTATAATTAAATGGATATAAATATACACAAATATAATTACTATATGTTTATTAAATTAAATTTGTGGTTATTTATGTTAATATATACTTTCTCCGTACCATTATATTTGTCGTTTTATCTTTTTTTGTATCAAAATAATAGTCGTTTTGGAAAATCAATGAATTATTTGCACAATTATACCTAAAATAACCCTAATTAATTGACAACTACATTTCATTACTCGTTTAATTTTTCCATAAACTGGTCAACACAGTCAACAAAATAAGTTTCTTCATAAATTCATGTTATCGTATCTGTTCTTCACCAAAAAAAAAATGTTGTCGTATCTGTTCTTCACCAAAAAAAAAAAAGAACAATCATTCCAAAAAAACTCTGAAACTAGAAGAAGGAGAAACAACCGACGATGTTCAAATCAACAATTCCAACACTAAATTGGTTCATCCTTTCGACCTCAACAAACTCTCAGACGAAGATGACTTCAACAAACTCCCAATCAAAGATAACCTTCACGTGAACAAGACAATGGAAATTGAAGCCGAAGTTAGTTCCAAATGTATTCATGCTTTCGATCTTAACATACCAATCAATGAAGAAGCAACACCACATCATGACAACCAGATTGAAGATCCCGTATATAATATTCTTAAAGCATATTTTCCATAAATTGGAGTATGTTCTTGGAAATGTCCGAAAGATTCCTAATTCTTCTGTTTTTTTTTCTATGTTGGATAATCAATAAAATTGGGTTTTATTAGTTTCTCATACTTCTAATTTCAAATCAACTCGCTTACATTGCAGAATCACAGCAATCAATCATTGTACATTAACCTACAATTCTAAAGTACCACATAACAAAAGTAAGCAATGATCATACCTTAACCTATGATTCATCTAAACTAGCACAGAACTAAGCAATGCTCCTAATTTAACCTATGATTAATCTAAACTACCATAGACCAAAATCAAGCAATGATCATTCTTTAACCTATGATTCATTTAAACACATAACGTAAGGAAGCATTGATCATACCTTCACCATTTCTTGTACTCAATATGGAGATTCTCTTAATTGTAAGCAATGATCAACGTACCTGAGACACAAAAAAGCTTTAATCAAACACAGATGATTGCAAGTAAAACATTAATAACACAGTTGAAAACCTATAAAACCAATAGCTAACCTTAATCTCTTAATTGATTTAAGGTATTGTTTACAATAGAAGGATTACATTTGATTTGTTTCAGAAGCAGTCCCTCTCGTTCCAAGGCTTATTTTTTTCATGTGTGGGATCTTATAATCATTAGAACCTCCAACCTTTATTGTCTCTTGCATGCATAGTTGAAGAGTTAAAAAGATGTGGTTAATCTTCCTAGCTGGATACTATTCAAAAGCTGTATTGATTGCATCTAAAAGCTGTTCAATGTTGGCAGGACACACCTTATGTTGTAGTGCTTGTATTGCACTAAAGAAACCAAGGTCCAGCACATTCATATCTGGTGAATTAGGCGGTTGACATATCAGTCTGATATCAAACCCATTCTGTGAAGCCTGTTCTTGAAAATCTGTATCAGTTGGAGCCACATGAGTTCTAGCATTATCCTATTGAATGAAGATTATTTTTCCTTCATCTTCAGAAGGCCACTTCTCACGGATGTTAGGTATAACATCTTCCAGCAACATCTTTCTAACATCCTCTCTATTGAAGTAACTGGTTTGTACTCCATTGTTCCAGCTTCTCTATTTCTACTATTCCGCGCAGACTGAAGTGTGACAAAAGGAAACACACTTATCTTTCCAGAGAAAGTTTCAACTCCTTCAGCATTGAACCTTGGCCTAGCCATTGCAACTAGCACCATCACTTTCCCAATGAAATTCTTGTTATGACATGTCCTTACAGGATCATCTTCTTCAGGTAAAAGGTAATAGCTCTCGGTTCTCTTTGTCATATAGAACCACTTCTCATCAATATGTACAATGTTAAACATGTTAATGAACTGTGGTTCATGACTCAGGCTTTCAGGCTCCAACATATTCATGCAAAAGCGTAGTCTTGCCACTTTGTTATCTTCTCTCAGATGTGGTTTGAGAGCATTAGAATGCCGCCTCATAAAACCATTTTTGACATTCCTAAAGAGAGTTGAGTGACTAACTTATACAGCTTCAGCAAGAGTCCTTAAAGTTGTTCTTTGATGTAGAGGAGTGTCCAAAATACGTTGGAGGTCTAGCTGAATCCTCTTGCGACCACATCTCTTCTTCCTTTGTTGAGAAACATTGACCAATGCACCAGCTGGAGTTTTTTTTGCTTGTTTCCATATTCAATGAATAGTTATAATATGCATAGAATGCAAATTGGCTACTTATTTAACAGCCGTTCTACCTAGTCTCCCTCTAACACTCATTTCAAGTAAAGCATTATATACTTCCCACCTATGACGATTACTGTAGCCCTTCTTACTTGTAGAGTTACCATGTGCATTAGGTCCTACTCCTAATAAATTTTGTTTTCTAATTAGAGATATGCATAGTCAGAACAGAACGCTATACAAATTCTTAAGATTGCAAAACTACTCAGTCTATGTTCCAGATTAAAGAGACATACCTTCATCTCCATTGATTTGATTTTCAGTATTCTCGTTTTCAGCTGCTCCATCAGAGGGGTCTTCGGTATCATGTTCCTCAGTTGTTCCTATCACAAAATTAAGTGATCAATTAGAATACATAACCGTGGATTGTTTAAATAAACAACACATAGTTAGAAGAGGATAAGTACCTTCTTCTCCAATAGGAGGGTCCTCGGTATCATTTTCCTCATTTGTTTCTATCAGAAAATGAAGTGAAATGAGAGTGTGAAAATAGAATGTGTGATAATGATTCACAAACAAAAGATAACAAGAATGATAGAAGAACCTGTCTCTCCAACGAATTGATATTGGGTTGCTTCGCTTTCCAGATTTGCTTCTGCTTCCTCAGCCGCAAAATCAGAGGAACCTTTGTCTATAAAATGTTCACTACTTCCTGGAATGATATTCAAATCAAAAGAATTAATTTCAGTATCAGTTGGTACAAGATTTAGATCAAATGTAGCCATGGAAGATGAACAGAAAAAAATTTGCTTCTTTTAATCGAATGTATCAATGGAGTACTATATTGGCCGAGTGAAAGTTTTGAACTTAAGTATTTGTCTCCAAAAATGCTTTAGAAAATTTTTTGTTTCCCTCCAATTATTAATTGGAATACTCGAAACCATGAGTAATGCATTTACTAGTAGGAATACTAAAAGGCTTTTGAAATAAAAATCGTAAAACCAATGAAAATCTGTTTTCTAACGGGGCAAAGTGAAAAATTGCTGTCCTTTATACTTAAACGAGAGATTAGAGAAAAATAAAACTTGCAAAGTGTCGATGAGCCAATGCGTTACAGTCGATCATCCCTCCACTCTCTTTTAACTCTCCAAACTTTAGACTGGTGCCATAAAGAAAGTAACAACGTTCTTGTTACTAAATCATGATTAAAATAATAACAAGAAGTGGCTCAACAAGTATAAAACTCACCACGGTTGTCAAATAGTGAAGTGCAATAAGCTTTCCTCACAGCAATCAAATGAGAGAAAGCAATGTGTCCTTCAAGGGAACTGTGAAGAGAATAACAGTTGGTGAAAGTAGAGAGAAGAGAGCATTAGATATCAGAAACACACCAAAAAAAAGGGTTATTATATGGATTGGATGCAAGAAGGGTATAAATTTGTTACCAATATATACTAAGATCAAGAAGTTGCAGGAGCTACCAAGCTTAGACAAAACCCACAACCCAGCAACGACCTAAAATAGATTTAAGAGCCAAAGTCAAAAACGACAAGACAATGCATTGTAATATCAAACAACATCTATGTTTCATAACAAAAAAGGTTTACCATAAAAAACTTCTTGACATCTCTTCCTAAAGCGATGTTCCTAAGAACTGTAAAACCACAATTGATTTCAATCCTTAGTCCAGAAGCAAGCTGGAGAACAACTTCCTCAGGGATGTGAACTTCAGGGATATGAGGAGGTGTCCTGTAAAAATACAAAAAAAATAATCAGCTTTTAAACACACCATTGGAAATCACATCAATCTCTCCGCTAAAGATAAAAAACAATCAGCCAAATATCAAACTTACTTGTGAATGAATTTAGTAGCAGTAGACCACAAGAACATTACAGCAAGAGTAAGAATCGAAATGTGGCCGAAAAAGTGAGGAGATTGTATTCAAGATACTCGAATAAGATTCTGGAGACTGTTGCAATGTCTGTGAAGAATAAAAAAGAGAGAGTAATTAGAGTCAAAGACAAAATAATATAAAATCAGTCTCAATAACAAATGTCCAATACCTGCAGGTAATGTGTTTACAGCGGCCATTTTGTTGAACGACGGTCGCACACTTGAGACACTTCATCCATCCCTCTGTCTTCACTAAAGACTCAAAAAGCAACCGCTCACCTCAAGTTTGTCACGAGGTGCAACGTGTGCGTAACAGGCTGGACAACTCTCATACTCATTCTCCAAGGAAACAAGATCGAGCTTCTGCCTTGCCAATTCCAAGTCATTATCCATGGCGGGGAAGTTCGGATTGCTGTAGGAAAACAAAACAAAAGTAAGTAACATATTCATATACAAACAAGGCTATGCAATTTATAAATTCTATATTCAAACAACGTTCGGATGAAACATATCTGAATCTTTCAAGTTTCAACCCATCGTAAGAGAAACCTGAACCCACCAACCCATCCAGATTCTCAGCTAGTAAACTAACTCATTCAACGGATCCTCTCAACTTAAGTCAACTTCTACATGCAGTCAACGGTTAAATATTAAGATCCAGATCCAATGAAAAAACTATCTAAAACCGCTAATCGGAAACTAATCGGCGATAAGAACAGGAAAACAGAGGTCCATACGTTTGCTGCCACCGAAGACCTTGTGAATAGGCTGTTCTCTACCGAAAAAGCCATAAATCTTCGTTTTCATAGAAGAAGGAGAGGATGATTTCTTCTCGTCGTCTGAATCTGAAGAAGAAGAAGAAGAGTCATCGTGACCATGGACTTCTCAGCTATCTCTTCTATAAAAAAAACTAAATGATGACATGAGATTGAAGAGAAGATAATTGTTTTTTTTTTCTGGTTTGTTTTGTCGGAGAAGATACGAGCTGAGGGGAGAGAAGAGAGAGTGTTAATTGTGGTCATTAATTACTATAGACCTTTTTGTAATTTCTGATGTTTTTTTAGGATAAATTTGTCTTTTTAACAACATTTCTTAATATTCGCAACTACAGTTAAAACGACAAGTATAATGATACGGAGGGAGTATATTATTCTTCAATTATGTAAAACATTAATTATTTATCACCATAACTTTGCTAGTAAATGATATAAAATATTACATATTTTTAATACTGATTGGTATAAATATAAATATAAATATTGAGTATTTTAATAAATAATAGATAAATATTTAAATTATTTTTTATAAATAGAATGAAATTTAGGTCAACTCAACTTTTTTTTTTTTAGTTCGCCCTAGTCACCAAAAAACTCTCTCGAGCACCTCCCTGTACGGACTTAAAAATATGGGCTTTTCTCTTGTGCTCTCTTCAGATCTGTCTCCCAATTCGCCAGTGCTCCCTATTCTCCGACAACTCTTTTAAGATCTACAATTATTCTACTCTAAAATCGTGATTGAATTTCCTTTAAAATCAAATTTTTTTACAGTGGCTTCTATTTTCTCCCCCCCATGGGATGTATCAAACATGACGAATACTGACATATCCTCCACGTATTATACCGAAGGAAGCCTGTAATCCACATTCAAAAATCTCTCTCCTCCCTTGGGAAGCCTACAAAATTGTTTCTGCAAATCCTTCTCCTGACGGTCAGCTCAGTGCTAAGAATACCCAGATCTTCTTCTCACTCTGATTTTGCTCTCACAACCCTGCAAAACAACATGTCTCGTCAAAGCTCTAGCTCCATCCAACCTTTTGAAGATGAAAATGTGATTATCTTACCTCAAGTTGACAACTCAGCTCTGCTTACTCGTTTCAACCGCAGTTTGGTGGGTAGAATGTTTAACAAGGATGGGAGAAGCATTGAGGCACTCCTCACTTTCATGCCTCGTGCAAATATCTGGGATGTTGAAAGAAGAGTTCATGGAATCAACTTATGCAACTCTAGGTTCCAATTTGACTTTGACTCTGAGTCAGATCTGCTAAAAGTCCTTTCTAAGAGACCTTGACACTTCTATAAATAGTCATTCTCATTGGAACGATGGACTCCTCATGTGGGAAACTCATTCCCAAACATCATGACATTCTGGATCAAGATCATAGGTATTTCCATTCACTTTTGGATGGTGGAAATCTTCTCTGAAATTGGAAGGAAACTGGGTGAAGTCAAAGCTGTTGATGCAAATATGGCAAGAATACAAATTACCTTAAATTCTGACGAACCTCTAGCGTTCGAGAGACGAGTGAGACTCCCCTCTGGTGAAGTTATCAAGATTGAGAGGCACTACGAGAAACTGTCCCGATGGTGTTTCAACTGCAGACATTTATCACTGATCAACAGAGATAAGAGAGACTGGCCGCAAGAGAAGCTGCAAGGCTCCTCGACAACCCCCCAAGGGAAGACCAACACCGGACTAGGGATGGAACTACTCGTTCCCAGCCAGACAAAAGATCCCACATATATCAGCTAAATCGACTTGGTAAAGAACCCATTCTGGACTCTAGAAAGCATGATATGCCAGCTTCAGAATGCAGATTGAACTCGAACACCTCTAACCGTGACCATGGGGAGAAAAGTCACCATGAAAGAGGCAGTGTTTGGAGAAGGCTAGACTCTCACAAAGACTCTAGAAGATACCACTCTAAGCTCTCCCATCATGAGACTAGAGAAAGAACAAAACGTCTTGAGGATGAAAGCTCTACAGATCCCACTTATTCTCAGCATAAAATAAGACATGAAGATTCGGCCACTCTGAACAAAGTTCAGGAGACAGTGGCTACAGAAAGTAAAAAGACTCCCCAAACGCCCTGGGGACAGTGAACGAAGTAGATCCAACCTCTAAGGAAGAAGACAACTCTGAAAGGGCTCATACCATTGATTCACAGCAAACAGTCTCAGACCCTATCAAAGTGGTTCAGAAGGCGAAACAAAGCTACAAATCTCCATCTCACCAGAAATCAAGGCCCTTCCGTTTGCAACTGCAGAAAAAATCAGCAGAGCCAGAACAGGAGCTGGAAACAGACAAGACAGACTCCTCAGATACTGGTTGCTCAGCCAAAAAGTGCCTTAAATTCGATGAAGATCCAAGCTCCCTTTCTGCACCCGTAGAGATTTTTGAATCAAACTCTCTCTTTTGATAAACTCAAAGAGATGCAACAAGGTTCAAAGAAAAGCTGGTATGAAATGACACTTGAAGAAGAGGAGAAGCTTGAACAGATAATCCCAAGTAGCGAGGCTATAACCCAATCAGTGCCTTTGCTGAAAAACTTACCGAAGGAAAATATCTCCCCAAGTTCCATAGAAAAGGAAGATCACCAGGCTGGTGAATAACTTGTGTAGGAGGATGATGCGCTAATGGAGGACAATAATCTTGATCTAGATGTGCTGTGGGAGGATGTTTGGGATGAGAATGATTTACTTGGCGAGGATCGAATTTTGGCTGATGACTGGAGTGGAGATGATCTGATGATTGAAGAACCCCAGAAGCAAACGAAGTCGTGGTCATTCCGATGGATATCGCCAAAGAGAAAAGAGACGAGGCTCAGGGTGATCCCTGTCTGGCTGATGAGATTGGGACTGTGTCAGTAAACGGCCGGAAACAGAAGTCAGGGACAACATCAGCAGAGACGCTTAAACCAGCTCCGATGGCCGGACAGAAGAAAAAGGTCAAAACAGTTCCCCCTTAATGGGCTTTAGAGAAAAAGGATTTTTGATGGCCAAGGCCCGTATCTCTCCAAAGGCCAAAAATAAAGAGAAGGCAAATGGGTCTTTTTCAGGCCCAAAATCTCAACTAAAGAAGACCCCAAACCATGAGGAGTTGATACCTGTGATCCAGAAGATGAATCGCTCTAAAACCAACATAATGGCATCCCTGAAGCCACCAAAGACCCAAGGATGAATATGATAGCGTGGAATAGTCAGGGGGCAGGATCCGATCTGACGAGAGCTCACATGAATGAACTTTTTAAGAGTTCTTCTCCCAATTTTTTATTTCTATCGGAAACTAAGAACAATCGGTTTTTTATTCAGAACTTGCAAGTTGAATTTGGATATGATCATGTATTTACCGTGGAACCAAGAGGTAGAAGCGGAGGTTTAGGTCTTTTTTATATGAATGATCTAATTGTTATTATTTCTTATTCGGATGAGCGTATGATTGATATTGAGACAACTCTTGAGGGACATAAAACTTTTATGACCTTTGTGTATGGTTACCTGGTGGTCGAATACCGAGAAAGGGTTTGGGAAAGGCTCACACGTATGAGTCTAATTCGGCAGAATGCCTACTTTATGATTGGAGATTTTAATGAGATCACATGGAACCATGAAAAATGTGGTGGACGACGAAGAGCGGAATCCATGTTTCTACCATTCCGAAATATGTTAGGAAATTGTGGTATGATAGATTTCTCATATAAAGGAAACTTTCTCTCGTGGGTGGGAAAACGAAGATCGGGGAAGGTTAACTGCCGCCTCGATAGAGCTGTAGGAAATGAAATACTACACAATCTATTCTCCTACACTAATGTAGAGTATTTGAAGTTATGGGGATCGGACCATCGACCGATTCTCGCCAGAGTCTAGTCTATTGTCCGTAAAAGGAGGAGGAATTTTAATTTTGACAAGTGATGGATCGGGAAACCAGGACTAAAATAAACAGTGGCCTTAGCATGGGATCCTCATGAGGGCCGGATGAATTCTTGTCTACATCAAAAACTCGTGTCTTGTCGCAGATCTATCTCCACTTGGAAGAAAACTCTGCCCACGAACACAGCTAAATTAATTGAAGAGCTAAATTAAGAATTAGATGATGCGTAATCAGATGATCACACCACCGTTGAGGAGATTGAAAACATCCGAAGGAAGCTCTGTGAAGCTTTTAGAGAGGAAGAATCCTTTTGGAGACAGAAGAGCCGTAACTCATGGCACCGAGAGGGTGATCAAAATACAAAATTTCATCACGCTATCACAAAGACGATAAAAAAACCGTATTATTAGGCTCAAGGATCATAATGGTATTTGGGTTGAAGATGAATCAGGAATTGAAAAGGTGGCTACCCATTATTTCAATGACTTGTTCAAGATTTCGCAACCGACCGATTTTAATGAGGCCCTTAGGTTCATTAACGCGAGTATCTCAGAGAACACAATTCGCTCCCTTCTTATGGATCCCTCGGATGAGGAGATAAAAGCCGCCCTTTTTAACATAAATCCAGATAAAGCTCTTGGACCGGATGGAATGACTAGTAGATTTTTCCAGCGTTTCTGGCAGATTACATGTCGAGTTTGATTATGGTGTTAAAAGATTTCTTTGCTTCTGGGATTTTCAATCTTCGTCTTAATCAAACGAATATTTGTCTTATACCAAAAAAAGAGTGGCCCCGGGCGATGGCTGAATTCCGGCCTATCTGCCTATGTAAAGTGAGTTACAAGATTATTTCCAAGCTCCTCTGCAAGAGATTAAAGAAGACCCTCCCGAATTTAATTTCAGAGACCCAATCAGTCTTTGTGGCTCACCGATGATTGCAGACAATATCCTACTTTCACAAGAGAATTTCCATGCACTCCGCACTAACCCAATCTGCAATTCCAAGTACATGGCAATAAAAACGGATATGAGTAAAGCTTATGACCGAATGGAATGGGCATTCCTAAAAGCCCTAATGCTCAAATTAGGATTTGCAGATAAATGGGTTAGTCTTATCATCTTCTGTATCTCTTCCGTCTCATACCAAGTTATCATTAATGGTGAGGCGAAAGGAAGAATCAAGCCTTCCCGAGGGCTTTGTCAAGAGGACCCACTCTCACCTTTCCTGTTCATCTTATGTACAGAGGAACTTATCTCCCTCATTCGAGGAGCGGAAGAAGAAAAAAGGATTACGGAACTTAGGATAGCCCGAGCTAGTCCTCGTGTCTCCCACCTCTTATTCGCAGATGACAGCTTTTTTTTTTTGTGGTGCAGAGCAACATCAGTGCAAGGATATTCTGAATATATTAAAAACATATGGAGCAGCCTCGGGTCAACAGCTCAATACCGGAAAATCATCTGTTATGTTCGGTAAAAAAGTGCCACTTGATAATAAGAGAGACATTAAAATGCTGATAGGTAATCGAAAGAAGGGGGTATGGGTATGTATTTGGGCCTCCTTGAACAAATTTATGGATCAAAACGGAAGGTTTTTGCCTTCATCCAAGACCGCCTAAAAACCGTACAAGTGGATGGGCTGCAAAATTACTCTCTAAAGGAGGTAAAGATATCCAGATTAAATCAGTCGCTCAAGCCACTCCGACATATGTTATGTCGTGCTTTCTACTTCCGAAAGGTGTGTTTGATAAGCTGAGGGGAGACATTTCAAATTTCTGGTGGAGCTCAAAACAGAACAGTGGGGGGTTTACATTGGATCGCGTAGGATAAGATTTGTATTCCACAAGAATTAGGAGGTTTGGGTTACCGAGATTTACAAGATATGAATTTGAGTCTCTTGGCTAAACAACTTTGGAGGTTAATCCGACATCCCAATTCACTAGTGGCGAGGGTCCTAAAAGGATGATACTTTAAGAACTCGAACCCTATGGATGGCCCGGAAGCTTATTCACCCTCGTATGGATGGCGTAGCATTATGGCAGCAAAGCCTCTTCTCACTCGAGGCCTCAGGAAAATCATTGGGTCAGGGGGTAATACAAAGGTTTGGGTGGAACCATGGATCCCCGACATCCTGGCGCATCCGGCGAGAGGAATTAACAATGATACATATAGAGATCCCACTTTCCTAGTCCACTCCCTTATTCAGACGGACACATGAGAATGGGATCTGACAGAACTTTGTCGGTTGATCCACCCTGAGGATATACCTCTTATCATAGGGTTGAGTACCAGTCGTAATCTTAGGCCGGATGGCTGTGCGTGGAGTTATACGAATTCAGGGAATTATACTGTCCGATCTGGATATGAACTAGCCAGAACGTCGAGATACCTTGCCGAGTCCCGGGAAGTAAGAGAACCGAGTTTCACAGGACTCCTTAGTCATGTCTGGAAGTTAAAAACACTTCGGAAACTAAAGCATTTTATGTGGCAAGCCCTCACTAGATGTGTGGACACTTGTCAGAGATTGACCTTTCGCCATCTGGGCAATGATCCTGTCCTAGATTTGGTGATCCAGAGGAAACCATAAACCATTTGCTATTTTTATGCCCTCCTGCACTCCAGGTTTGGGTTTTATCGGACTTTCCATTCCTTCCGGGTTGCTTCCGGAGTGAATTTTTATACCAAAATATGGATTTCCTATTTTGGAGGACGAAAGACTTTAGTGTCCCTGAACCCCAACGGGATATCTTTCCATGGGTCTTGTGGTTTATTTGGAAAGTTAGAAATGCTAAGGTGTTTAATGGCAAGGAAGTCTCAGCTTTGGAGACTATCCAGCAAGCTTCCGTGGAAGCAGAATGCTGGAGGAAGGCAAATGCGATTTGAAATGAATTGTAATAATCTGGTTAAAATGATCGAAGATCCAGAGGATTGGCCATCTTTCATGACGGAGTTGGAGAGCTTTATGACTCTACGAGCACTGTTTATTGCTTCCATCTTTTTTATATCCCACGAACTAGCAATGTTCATGCCGATGCCCTTGCTAAAAGGGCTATAACACAAGGTTTTTTATTTTCCCATGTGGATCGAGCTCCGTCGGTAGGGTACCCTCTTGGAAATTATACCCGTCCAACCAATTTATGATCTATTTTATGGTGGTAGTTGACAAAAAAAAAAAAATATATATATATATAGAATGAAATTTATAAAATATATAGTATATAGAAGATATGATGGTGTTGTCGATAGATCACACATTCATGAACAAAGCTTGTGTCGGAGTCGAAAATAGACTATAACGAAGGTGTGTGATGATGCCGGCATGGAGGAGACGTGATGGAGAAGAGATGGCTTGCTCCACAAGCAAAAGGTGTGAGACCTTTATCACAGGTTGGATCTCCAAAATGGCGGCACAAGAGGACTTCGATGAAGATGGTGAGGTGCTCCGGTGATGATTAACTCAAGGGAAAATGATGATAGTGGTTGGAGAAGACGTCACAGGAAGGCATCTCTTAAAAACGATCACGACAATGGAGGCAGAAGAGAAAGACGAGGACCATGGAGATATAAGAATCACAACAGCACACGATTTTTCTCTCTCTCTCTCTCTCTCTCTCTCTCTCTCTCTCTCTCTCTCTCTCTCTCTCTCTCTCTCTCTCTCTCTCTCTCTCTTTGTTGGTGTTGGATTTCGCATACCTAGTGTAAATCCAGGAGATCAACTTCAAAGATCAGTACATATCATCAGATTAAGCGATCTTCACGTAAGTATCCACCAAACCGCTACGACGAGGGGAAACAAGGAATTCAGACTTCATTCCAACATCCTGAAGTCAAACAACGAGTATGCGGTGAAACACATCGAGAACGAGCTACGGACAACGGATCAAAAGAAAGTCAAGGAATAAATGTTTGTATGAAGCCATAAGGAGTCAACCAAACATTTAACTTATAGCTGTTATATATTTATTCCTTAATGGTTGTAATGGTTGTATTTAGGGTAATTATTCTCTATTATGGCATAAGACTATTGCCAATAATTGCCACAAGCCGAGTTTGCTCACAACCATGCTCTTAATAGGAGTTTTGGATTTAGCCCTTTTCAGATAATTTATGGCATATTTCTTTGCAGGCCATGTGACCTGTCGACTCTCCCTGATCGAACTCATCTCCATGGTGATGCTGCAGCCTTTATTGACGCCATTGCCGACGTTCATAGTGACACCAAGGCAAACTTAGAAGCTTCAGCTTTGAAATATAAAACTGCTGTAGATGTGCATTGTTGTCGTCTTGTGTTCGATGTTGGGGATCATGTTTAGACAGTACTTACAAAGGATTGTATGTCTGCTGGTACTTATAATAAACTAAAAGCCAAGAAAATTGGTCTATTGGAAGTGCTTGAGAGCATCAATGATAATGCTTATTGGCTTCGACTTCCTGTTGACATCAATACATCCAATGTTTTTAATGTGAAGTATTTGTGCCGTTTTGTTCCTGCTGATATCCCACACGATTCGGGGTGGAATCCTTCAAATCCGGAGCGACTTGATGCAGCAGCATCGAAGCTTTTCCAACACGCAATTCTTATCGCCTTTTTGCTATTTTTCTTTTTCCATTCTTTCATATTTTTAATAGACTTATGTTTTAAATATTTTCCTTTTTAGTTTTTAAGAGGTTGCCTATGTAAAAGCATTGTATTCTTTCTTTGAAGACAGATTTTGATTGAGTTTTAATAAAGAGTTATTGTTCTTTATCTTTATTTTTAGAATTCGCATGAGTTTTATAAATACAAAGCAGTTCCTGTAAAGTTCAATACTTGAATCTTTTAGTTGAGCTATGTTACACATTGCTACGCTGCACCACTAATTCATTGAACCAATGCGATCATATTGCTCAGTTGGAACAGTGTTTCAGCATTCTGAGTCCTACCAAATGCATGTTCAGAGTCCCCTCCGACGAGTTCGTCGGCTACATTGTGACAAAGCGAGGGATCAAGATAAACCCCAGCCAAGTCAATGCATTCCTTACAATGCCGTCGCCGAAAAACATCGAGGAGGTCCAGCGGCTCACCGGACGAATCGCGGCTTTGAATCGGTTCATTTCATGGTCAACTGATAAATACCTACCATTCTATCAAATACTGAAAGGCAACACGCAATTCAAATGAAATGAGGAGTGCGAAAAGGCGTTCAGTCAGCTCAAGGCGTTCAGACACCGATCCTATCCAAGCCGGAGGGAGAGGAAAAACTATGCCTCTACATATCAGTTTTTGCCTATGCATTTAGCGGAGTCATTGAATGAAAAAATCAAGGTGAGCAAAAGCCGATCTACGACGTTAGCAAGGCGCTCACGGACCTGGATACTCGATATACGATTATGGAAAAGCTCACACTTGCAGTAGTACCTCTGCTCGTAAGTTACGTCAATACTTTCAATCTCATTTCATTAAAATTCTTACTACACAACCACTGCGAAGCGTCCTACACGGGCCCAGCCAGTCAGGACAATTAACCAAGTGGGCCCTCGAACTCAGTGAGTACGATATCGAGTACAAAAACTGCACTAGCATGAAAGCTCAGGTTCTGGCCGACTTCCTCATAGAGGCACCCATCTCAACGGGAAGCGACGAAATGAGGGACAAAGTCTGGAAGCTGTACGTTGATGGATCATCATCAAAGAATGGTCCGGAATCGGAATCTGTCTCAATACTCCCACGTCCGAGATTCTTGGATAATCCTTTCGACTGCTCTTCCCCGCATCCAACAACGAGGCCGAGTATGAAGCTTTGATTGCCGAACTCAACCTCACGCTCGCTATAGGCACATATGAAATCATTGTGCAATGCAATTCCCAGCTGGTTGTAAATCAGTTCCAGGGAAGTTACGAGGCTAAGGACCCACGAATGGAGGCCTACCTCGTTCTTGCCAAAGAGTTAGCCCCGCAGTTCAAATTTTCTGACCTTGTGCACATTCCACGAGGGGAGAACACCTCGGCCAATGCATTAGCAGCTCTTGCCTCACCATCGCAGTCGAACCTGAAGCGCGTCATACCGATCGAATGCATTGCCAGTCCGAGCATGATCCCTAAATCCAAAGTCGTAGCCATCACACGCGCCCAAGCTATCAAAGGGGTCAAACAAAGCTAATCTACGGCAACACCCCCAAGTGATGGCAAATATGATAACTCGGGTATTGACGATGCAACTCTGGAAGACAAGTCCGACACAGCAAGCAATGAAGAAGAAATGGAGGCTGATCAACCTCTGGAACTTGAGCCAAGGGAGTTCTCCGAATATATTCCTCCAGGTGATTGGGGGGCTGACTGGAGGGACCCAATAAAAATTTCTATTATAAGTGGTGCACTCCCTTCAGACAAGTGGCAAGCCTGCAAACTCAAAATCACCAGCGCGAAATATTGCTTGACTAGAGGATCCATATATAGAAGAGAAATAAGCGACCATTATTTACTCTGTATCTATGGATCCGAGACAGAGATCGTGATGAACGAGACACATCAAGGACTCTGCGGGAGCCACTGGTCAGTACAAGCCATGGCTTTCAAAATCAAGCGGCAAGGATATATTTGGCCAACCATGATAACAGATTGCGTCTAGTACGCTAAACGTTGCAGGAAATGCCAGCTTCACGCCCGCTCATCCACCAACTTTCGGAGATCTTGTCTTCGATATCATCACCTTACCTTTTCATACGTTGGTCAATGGACTTAATCGGGCCACTACATCGATCAACAGGAGGATCAATATCTCATTGGCCTAATCGACTATTTCTCAAAGTGGATCGAATTCGAGGCGTATGCAAGCATCAAAGACTCCATTGTCAGAACTTTCCTATGGAAGAACATCATATGCCGGTACGGGGTCCCCTTTGAGATCGTCACCGACAACGGCCCTCATTTCATCACTTATGATTCCAAGAAATTTTGCTCATCGTGGGAAATCAAGCTAAGGTACTCTACGCCGAGATATCCACAGGGAAATGGACAGGCCAAGGCCGAAAACAAGACTATCCTAAACAGTCTTAAATGTGTTTAAACCAGAAGAAAAGAGGATGGTACGATGACCTCTAGTTAGTACTATGGGCTTATTGCACTTCAACTCGTCATTCCACCGGAGAGACCCCATTCTCTCTTATGTATGGAGTCAAAGCTGTCATCTCATCCGAACTGAACGTACTCGGACTTCGACGGACCGAGGCACCAATTCACAAAAAACTCAACTCCACCATGTTAGAGTACGCACTCGATACTATTGAGGAACGGAGAGTCCAGGCTCTGATCTGTCTTTAAAACTATCAACAGGCAGCTGGTTGATATTACAACTCGAAGTTTGAAAAACCGACCCTTGTCGGAAGACAGGCCAGGGAAGCTTGAAATCAATTGGGAAGGCCCTTATCGAGTAACCAAAATGGCTCGGAGTGGAGTCTACCGACTTGAAGATTTAGGAGGTAATCTGGTCGAACGACCTTGGAACGTGATCAGCCTTAAAAAACTTTACACATAAGTCTTGTACTTTCTACTTCACTGAACTACGGTCTGGCTTAATCCCAATTATGGGTACGTAGGCAGTTTGTTCTTACAAGTTCAGCTATTTCGATAAATTAAAATCCAATTTTCATTTTACTTATTGGAATGAAATCTCATTTTCGTTCTGAAAAAATAAAGTGGAATCCCATTTATATTTTATTCAGTAAACATTCAAACAAAATAGAGTAAACAAAGCTTAATCGTCAAATGTGCAAACAAACAAAAGCTCGCCTCACCAAATGGACCGTTCAACAGTTATCAGTCAAGTAAAAAATATTATTCAAAACATAAAACGGAAAACATCCACAGACTAGGTCAAACGCCTTTGCCAACTAAATCTACCACTCGCCGCATGGCGTCCGGGATCGGGCTGCACCCACTGCGAAGGATAAGCCTCGAGGACAAAGATCTCCTGGTGGATGTCGAGAGCATGACAGTTTATCTCCTTGAGGTTCAACCCGAAGGATCTCCCTCTCCCTCAATTCCTCTTGGTAGTAATCCAAAAACTGTTGCAAAGGGAAGAAGGTCAAACGTATCAAAAACCACCAAAAGGTACCAAAACCAACAACTCACATCTTTTCATGAATTCAATAGCTACGGCACGTTCCCCATCAAAGGTCATTAACTAACTGGTCAGGAGGTTAAGTCAGTCCCTCCCCGAAAATGGGTGGATCACCGGTGGCAGAGCTTGCAACTCACCATCAACCGGTCCATCCAATGGGACAGCTCTGTTCACCTATTTCCTTACGATTCGATCCTCCCGACATTTGAGGGAGAATAGAAATAACGGAACTGTTCTGCAACAAGAACAAGCTTTATAACAGACCCCTCAGCCGGCTTCGGGTGCCATGATTGTGAAACATTCCTTAAGTATTCATTCAAGTTGGGCAGAAAATCAATTTTTGGCGGATCGAATCTCAACGTCTAGAGAAAGTTGTAAACATGATATCCGAATCAATTCATTAATACATATAAAGAGAAGAGCTCTATCTCTTCCGGAAATACAAAATATTCAATATATATATATATATATATATGAAGTTGGTGGCATTCTCCAACTTTTTCTCCTTTTTGGAAGTGGATCCACCCGTCAACCCTTCCTCAGAGGAGGTGTTGTGGGAACAAGATTTCACACAATGTATTTTCGGAAAGTAAATCGATAATTGGGTCCTATAATTTCTGGAGAGAGAAACCCCACGAAAGATATTAAAAAATTTTTCGCAAAAAGTAAAGATTAAAGAAACAAGAAAGATAAAGAAAATTTTTATTGCCAAATCCGAAAGTATGAGATTTCGAGTTACTCAAATCTGCCTTAAAGGCTGTACATCGATATGTATTTACACTAGACAACTCTAAGTCTAAACTAGCCAAATTTCGAGCCTATGTCTTCGCTTTTTCCACCGACTTCAAGGAATATTCGAGAATCTTCGGGAATTTTCCATCCAACTTGGCATTTATCATTAGTCCAGCGATTTCTTCGGTTTGACTTTCTGGTTTGGTTTAAGCTAATGTTTTGTCGTTCTCGGTAAATAGAAACACTACGATGTTTTCTGGAAACAACGCGAAGTTCGATTAAAACATTGGGAAGTCTACAAAAACATAAGTCCCCGAAAGAACTACCGAAAGTGTCGAAATGATCAACCAGCTCGGCATAACTCCCTGAGGAAGTGGAATGCCGAGCTGGATACCTTCTGGGCACATTCATCATCCAGCTTGGCATTTCCTGAGGAGAAAAAATGCCGAGGTGGTCTCCAGTTCTTCCTCCTCTTGACTTTGTGCATCCAGCTCGGCATTTTGGGTCACAAAACAGATCAGCTCGGCATTTTGGAAGGACATATGATAGCATGAGTCACCCAGCTCGGCATTTCCATGGGCAGGTTGGAATGCCGAGCTGGTTGTGTCCCAAGGCAAAATGCCTAGCTGGTTGCGTATCCAGGGAAATTCAAGGGAAACTGGGACCCAATGATCGCTCGACAGTGCCTGGACAGGCAGAAGACCAACCAGCTTGGCATTTTGATGTGAGGAAGAGAATGCCGAGCTGGTTTACAACCTGTGCTGAGGTGATGGTTCATTATGATAAAATGCCTAGTTGGTTGCACATCCAGGGAAAACTAAGGGATTCTGAGACTTGATCATCATCTGGACACTTCCTGGACAGGAAGAAGACCAAAGAGCTCAGCATTTTGTGGTGAAGGAGTGAATGTCGACCTGGTTCATAGTCTTTAATGAGCTGGTGGTCTGCTTAGGAGAAAATACCTAGCTGGTTGCGCACCCGAGAAGAATTGTGGGATGATAGGATCAGATGATCAGGTCGGCACTGATCTTGGCAAAATCATATGAACCAGCTCGGCATTTTGGTTGAGGGGAAATGCCGAGCTGGCTGTTGCCAAGCTGGTGGTCTTACTTTGAGAAACTGCAACTTTTATCGGTTTATCGGAAAAATCTCTCGAAAATAGTTTTCGTATACTTTTTGTGAAGTTATCGATAAAACAATTCACACCGAATTTTTTTGTTGGCTGCTTCTGCTTGGCCATTGCCTTGTGGATACCTCGGAGCTGAGAAACTCAGACGGATCTACCCTTTTCGCAGAATGATACGAAACGGTTCGAGATGAACTGTGAACCATTGTCGGTTACGATTTCGTATGAAACGCTATGTCTACAGATGATGTTTTCTCATACGAAATTTTTGACATGGGCATCTTTTACGCTAGCATATGAGTCTGCTTCTATCCATTTTTTTGACATGGGTATCTTTTGTGCATTGGTCCAACGATGTCCATTGACCAACGCATGAATGTTTATGGTGAGGATATCCACGAAAGTATTACGGCCGGTTGGTGGATTGCTGGACCGTAGCATTGGCATTTCTCGCATTTTTTCAAGAATTTCTCCATGCCTTTTGATCTTGATGGCGAGTGCCCTTCCTCCATAGTGGTTTCCACACGACCCGTAATAAACTTCATGCATGATTTTTCGGGCTTTTTCCCCTTCCACACAGTTCATAAGGGGGCTGGAATGTCTCCACTTGAGGAGTTTTCCGTCCAAGAGGACAAAATGCCCTGCTTGTGCTCTCAGTTTTCGTGCTGCCCATTTCTCGGTGCGGAGCTTTCCGTCTGTGATGTAGTGGCGAGTTATCTCCATCCATTCTTGGTCGCAACCAAACTATACCCTTTTGGTTTGCGAGTTGGTGCCAATGGTTGGAGCCGGATCTGCTTCATCCTCTTCCATAAGATCTTCGGAAACCAGCTGACTGCTCCGTGTTGACTGCTCCGTGTTGTCCAGATTGACGTTCTGTGGTAGATGCCTGGCAAGACATGCAACCAGCTCGGTATGACAGTCAGATCAGTATCATTGGCTGCCCAAAATACCGAGCTGGCTGTCCTCCATGCTTGGTTGATTTCCTTTTACTCGAAAATCGTAACTTTCGTCGGTTTATCGGAGGAATCGTTCAAAGGACGAAAGGACCAGCCAAACAAGATGAAGAGATGCAGCCAGCTCGGTAACATGGGCAGGTCTTGATACCGAGCT
Source organism: Sisymbrium altissimum (assembly GCA_900406495.1). Taxonomy (NCBI): domain Eukaryota; kingdom Viridiplantae; phylum Streptophyta; class Magnoliopsida; order Brassicales; family Brassicaceae; genus Sisymbrium; species Sisymbrium altissimum. The sequence continues at coordinate 29,387 of OVBI01000320.1, read as the reverse complement.
GGCTGTCCTTGTTTAGTCCAGAAGATCGTCCTTTGTTCGATGAATCGCGACTTTATCAGTTTTCCGGAGGAATCGTTCAAAGGACGAAAGGATCAGCCAAACATGCTGAAAAGATGCAGCCAGCTCGGTATCATGGGCAGTTCTTGCTACCGAGCTGGCTGTCCTTGATTAGTCCAGCCAATCGTCCTTTGTTCGATGAATCGCGACTTCATCGGTTTATCGAAAAACAGAATTTCATACTTTTCCATAAAGTTATCGACGAAATACTTCAAAACGAAATCTCTCCGAAGTTATATCTAAATATGGAACCTCCTTTTCGATTTTTAAATATTTTAGTCATTAATTCTGGAAATGTGGATTTTGACCTCAATACTGGTGGGCTTGCTAGGTACGATTTGAGTTGTTGAAAAGCTTCTTCGCACTTCTCGGTCCAGTCAAACTTATTATTTCCTCTCAGTATGACGTAAAAGGGCAAGCATTTGTCCGTTGATCGAGAGATGAAGTGATTGAGTGCTGCTACTCGTCCGGTAAGCCTTTGGACTTCTCTTTTCGTTTTCAGAGAAGCCATGTTGATCATTCCGTTGATCTGTTTGGGGTTCACTTCGATTCCGCGATGAGTGACCAGGTAACCGAGGAACTCTCCCGAGGCGGCCGCATATCTACACTTTGCGAGATTGAGTTTCATGTTATGTTTGTTTAAACAATCGAAATAATCGGATAAGTGTTTTGTATTGTCATCTTCTTCTAGGAATATTACGAGCATGTCGTCTATGTAGACTTCCATGGTTTTCCCTTGCTGATCGGCGAATATTTTATTCACCAGGCGATGATATGTGGCTCCAGCGTTTTTCAGTCCGAAAGGCATCACTTTGTAGCAATAAGTTCCGCGGTGTATGATGAACTCTGTCTTTTCTCGATCATCTGGGTTCATCATGATTTAATTATAGCCAGTGAAAGCGTCCATGAATGAGAGCAGCTTGTTTCCAGCTGTTGCCTCAACTAATCTATCGATATGCGGCAGCGGGAAACTGTCTTTGGAGCATGCCTTATTAAGGTCTTTGAAATCCACGCAGACACGCCACTACCAGATTAGCAAGCCACTCGGGATATCGTACTTCGGTGTTCCCACATTTAGGAGTCTTTCGACTTCGTCGTTGACTGCCTTCGCTCTTTGTGGTCCAAACTTTTGCATCTTTTGTTTGATCGGTTTAAAGGTTGGATCAAAGTTGAGGTCATGGCAGGTCGTACTAATGTCGATTCCTGGCATGTCTTCTGCTGCCCAGGCGAAAGTGCTTAAATTTTTCTTAAGGAGAGTGACGAGCTCGGACTTGATTGACTCCTTAAAGTTTGCGCCGATTTCAACGCATCTCTCAGGATGGGAATCGTCGATGGAAACAGAGATCACTGGTTCTCATGGACTGTCGTCTTTTTGCTTTTTGGCGTCTTCTAACTGAAGCTTGTGGAAGAGCTTAGCAAGCTTAGTTTCCACCTTTTCCTTTCCCTTCTCCGTCGGTTTTTCGTCGATGTTCGACAGAGAGGCAGGCGTGAGAGATCCTCTGTTCTCCCCAGATCGTCTCGGTCCCATTTGTAGTTGGGAATTTCAGGCAGAGATGATAAGTTGCTGGGACGGCCTTGATGGCATTGAACCAGGGTGTTCCCATTATAACATTATAAATCGTAGGGTGATCGACTATGGAGAATAGCACTGAAGTCGTACCTCCCGCCGTGGTAACTGGGAGAGCGATAGTTCCTTGGGTCATGGATATGCGTCCCGAGAAACTCGTCAATGGCTTAGGTTCGTCTACCAACTCGTACGATCCTGTTCCCATTCTTTCTAGGATATTTCGGTAGATCACATTCACCGTGCTACCGGTGTCGATGAGTACACTAAACACATCATGATCGGCTATTATGAGTTGAATCCCTAGCGGATCGTCATGAGGATGTATAACTCCATAAGCTTCCAATTTGTCGAAGACCATCACACCCCCAGTTATGCTCTTTGATTCCGATCAATCGATATCGGTTCTCGCTTTTTGCTGAGAAGCTTTTATGGAAGATATCATATCGCAGAAGAACGGTGATCCTCCCATGATTGTGTCGACGACCCCTTCGGAGGATTTTTTGGATTGCCCTCGGGTTATACGGAAAGTTTATTTCCAGATTCAATCCAACCTTCGGAATTTACTAGAATGAGTTCGGCTCCACCGAAAGGATGATGTTGATAAGCTGATCTTGGTATCTTTCGTTTCTCCGATTAAGAAATCTTGTGGCCCCCTCCTTCTAGCGCCAAATTGTGGAAACGAGATTTCGCAAAATGTATTTTTAGAAAGTAAATCGATAATTGGGTCCCAAAAGTTCTGGAGAGAGAAACCTCACGAAAGCTATGAAAGAATTTTCCGCAAAAAGTAAAGATTAACGAAAAAAGAAAGATAGAGAATATTTTATTACCAAATCCAAAAGTATGGGATTTCGAGTTACTCAAATCTGCCACAAAGGCTGTACATCGATATGTACTTATACTAGACAATTCTAAGCCTAAACTAACCAAATTCCCGATGTGGGAGCCTATGTCTTCGCCTTTTCCACCGACTTCAAGGAATAATCAATAATCTTTCGGAATCTTCTATCCAGCTCGGCATTTATCATTGGTCCAGCGATTTCTTCAGTTTGACTTTCCGGTTAGGTTTAAGTTAATGTTTTGTCGTTCTCAGTTAATAGAAACGCTAGGATGTTTCCCGAAAACAACGTGAAGTTCGACTAAAACATTAGGAAGTCTACAAAAACATCGATAAGTCCCCAAAAGAGCTCCCGAAAGTGTCAAAATGATCAACCAGCTCGGCATAACTCCCCGAGGAATTGGAATTTTGAGCCGGCTACCTTCTGTTCACATTCATATTCATCATCCAGCTCGGTATTTCCTGAGGGGAAAAATGCCAAGCTGGTCTCCAGTTCTTCCTCCTCATAATTTTATGCATCCAGCTCGGCATTTTTCGAGAGTTTTATTGATTAACCAATAAAATCGCGATTCATCAAACAAAAGACGATCAGCTGGGCAAGACAAGGACAGCCAGCTCGGTATCAAGTACTGCTCAGGATACCGAGCTGGCTGTATCTTTCCAACATGCCCGGCTGATCCTTTTGTCTTTGGAAGGTTTTTTTCGATGAGCCGACGAAAGTCGCGATTCATCAAACAAAAGATTATCAGCCGGGCAAGAAAGGACAGCCAGCTCGGTATCAAGTCCTGCCCAGGATACCGAGCTGGCTGTGTTTTTCCAACATGCTCGGCTGATCCATTCGTCTTTTACAGGTTTTTCCGTTAAACCGACGAAAGTCGCGATTCATCGAACAAAGGACGATCAGCTGGGCAAGACAAGGACAGCCAGCTTGGTATCAAGTCCTGCCCAGGATACCGAGCTGGCTGCATCTTTCTAACATGCTCGGTTGATCCTTTCATCTTTTGCGAGGTTTTCCCAATAAACCAATGAAAGTTACGATTTTTCGAGTAAAAGGCAATCAACCAAGCTTGAAAGACAGCCAGCTCGGTATTTTGGGCAACCAAGGATACCAAGCTCGCTGTCATATCTAGCTGGTTGCATACCCTGCCAAGCATATACCAAAGAACATCTAGCTGGACAGCACGGAACAGTCAGCTCGGTACCTTCTCATGCCAGGGGCTGTCATGATGCAGTCAGCTCGGTTTTATCCTCCCCTTTCCGGATACCGAGCTGGCTGTCACCTTCCGTGAATACTGAGCTGGCCAGGACATACATTCAATGATCGAGGTGTATCTTCCAAAACACAAGGCTTTTTGGCATGAAACCACTTGGAAAATCTGCTCAGCTCAATTATGAAGCTCCTATAAGAAGAATCGATATCAAACGGAGTTCATACGAGGGAGTTATGCCATCTACAAGTTGGGCAATGCAGCCAGCTCGGTAACGGACAGCATGGAGCAGTCAGCTAGGTATTTCCCCTGACACAATACTGAGCTGGCTGTCATGATGCAGTCAGCTCGGTCACATCCTCCTTCCTGGATACCGAGCTGGCTGTCACCCTTCAGGATACAGAGCTGGATGCATCCCACGAGTCATCGGAAGATCTCATCCCATCCTGGATACCGAGCTGGATGCATCATGGAGTTGGACGCAGCCAGCTTGGTTTTTTCTGTCACCAAGAAAGACCGAGCTAGCTGTCATCTTTCCTTCCATCTCATTTCGCTTCGTTCTTCGTCTTCAGGGTATTTTCGTAAACATACCGATGTTTTCGTAAGTTTCTCAAAACATCGCGATGTTTTGTCTGTCGAAGACGATTGAACGTTAACTTAAAACATACCAAAGAAAAGCGCTAAACCGGAAGACGAGGGACATAATTGGGCCGAGGTGGAAGGAAGGACCAACAAGAGCTAAAAACCGACTTAAGGAATATTCTGGAGTTTACTCGAAGATTTATGGAAAAGTCTGTTGAAAAAGGAAAAGACATTTGTCCCACATCGAAACTTAGGTTGTTTAGGACTTAGGATATCATTGTATAAATAAGGATCAATTTCCACACCTTGTAACACAATTGAGAACTCATACGAGACTTAGCAATAAAATCAATAACATTCTCTTTTCGATTTCTGTTTTCCTTTTTCATTTTTGCCATAGTTTTCCTTTTCCGATCTTTCTCTTTACTTTTCGTTTTCTCTTCCAAGATTCTCAGATCCTCACATTAACTTTCCGAAAATACATTAAGGTGAATTCCAGTTCCCACGCGTATCCAGGGAAAGTCAAGGTAAACTGGGACCTAATGATCAGCTCGGCACTGCCTGGACAGGCAGAAGACCAACTAGCTCGGCATTTTGAAGTGAGGAAGAGAATGCCGAGCTGGTTTACAACCTGTGCTGAGCTGATGGTTCATTAGGATGAAAGGCCTAGCTGGTTGCACATCCAGGAAAACCTAAGGGATTCTGGGACTTGATCATCAGCTGGACACTTCCTTGACAGGCAGAAGACCAATCAGCTCGCCATTTTATGGTGAAGGAGTGAATGCCGAGGTGGTTTATAGTCTCTGATGAGCTGATGGTCTGCTTAGGAAAAAAATGCCTAGCTGATTGCGCACCCAGGAAGGACTGTGGGATGATAGGATCATATGATCAGCTCGGCACTGATCTTGGCCAAATCATATCAACCAGCTCGGCATTTTGGTTAAGGGGAAATGCCGAGCTGGCTGTTGCCGAGCTGATGGTCTTGCTTCGAGACATCGCGACTTTTATCGGTTTATCGGAAAAATCTCTCGAAAAGTAGTTTTCGTATACTTTTTGTGAAGTTATCAATAAAATAATTCAAACCAAATTATTTTTCGTTTATTGACATTTTTCCGTAAATATTCAAAAATGAAAATTTTTTCCGATATGTAAACATTTTAGCCGTAAGTGTGGGTTTTGACCCCAATAGGTGTCTCGGGTAAAATGTTTGAAGCTCTCGGGGATAGGAGCAATCGCTTCCACACCACACCGAAACAAGGATATAATACGCCTTTCAAGGTAAATACAAAATAAATGCCAGAAATATAATTTAAAAGAGAAAGAGGAGAAAAGTTCCGCCCCACTTGGCAAGAATCGTCGAAGGGACAAAACTTCCTCTTCGCGTAATACCGCCCCAACCGTGGCAGACAGGTCGAATACAAAGGCGAACTCCATCCTCGTAGACCGGCCAAAGCGGCAGATAGGTCGAGTACAAAGGTGAGCCCCATCCTCGCAGACCAGCCCAAACATGGAAAACAAGTTGAACATGAAGCAAGCCCCATCCTTGCAAAAACTGTTCCTAGACCGACCGTCACAAGTACAGACTCATTGGTCACAATATCTCCAAAGCCGAGCTCCATCCTTATAAGAACTGTTCCCTGACCAACCGTCACAAGTACAGACTCATTGGTCACAACATCTCCAAAGCCGAGCTCCATCCTCGCAAAAACTGTTCCCTCACCAACCGTCAAAAGTACGGACTCATTGGTCACAACATCTCCTAAGCCGAGCTCCATCCTCGCAAAAACTGTTCCCTAATCAACAGTCATAAGCACATATTAATTGGTCACAACATATCTTTAAGCCGAGCCCCAACCTCCCAACAGAGAGTCTAAGATTTATAATATCGCAATTGAATCTTTAAAATTTGGCACGAGGACTGATCACCCTGCACTCCCTTACATACCAGCGAACACAATCTTATTTCATCGGATTTTGTAAACCCGACGCAAAAATATATTGGAATTCCAACAAAAATCTTTATTATATAAACATGGAGTCTTTTTACAAGTCTTCAGAACTATTTGGTGTCCCCTTGGGTTCACAAACAAAGAAAGAAAAAAAATTAGGACATTCCCCTTAATCAAAGTGATCACATTCACTCCGAATTGACCCTAGTGTCAGCTCCAAGAGTTGGTTTCACGGTCTAAACTCGAGACACTTCATCTCCATAGGCTCCTCCCGACGATGCCTCAGTATTTATTTATGCAAGTAGTTCTCCATCTTGATGAACCCACGCTCACGCAGATCCCAGTCTTGTACTGGAGGACCTGAATCAGAAGGACCTACGATGGGATCTCATCCTACGATGAGACAGTGGCGAGAAAGTTAGGCCCCTGGCCCTCCATCTTGGTCTTGGCTTCCTTAACGGCACTTCTCAGCCTTAAACTAAGGAAGCCTACCAAAGCATCGTACCTAGACAGTAGTCTATTGTACTTGTCTCTCATTTCATCAAAAGCAAAGACAATCATGGACTCCTCAATATCCCTTTTTAAGCTCCCATGCAACTGGGAAGTTGACGGGCCAGATTAATCCAAAGAGCGGACATGAGTGTTTAAACCTTCAGGGACCGCAGTCTCCCCCAGTGAACCGTTTGGCTTTCAAAACCCATGGCTAACAATCGTCGAAAAGAAAAAAAAATGATTTTTCTAAACAAGACAAAGAAAAATCGAACTCTCTCTGACACTCTTTTTATTTGAGACAAAAACCTAAGTAAAAAGAGGGAGAGACATCCGGCTTCTTTAAAACGCTACCATGCGCAAACCATTTCAAAAAAGCGGGAAGTGGGAAGGTATATTTTCTTTGTTTTATCAACATAATACAAGGTTAAATTAAGCCTTAATGACTTATTTGATGCTGGAAATTAAATCATTATCCCGAGAATTGAGGAAGATAATGTTGCGCATCGGGAACAGTTGACATAAAAAATCGCGTCTAACTACTTAAGTCCATCGAGCTCCCAGCTCGAAATTTTTGGAGGGGGGGGTGTTATGTTGGTGTCGTATCTCACACCTCCAGTGCGAATCCAGGAGATCAACTTCAAAGGTCAGTATAAATCACCAGACGAAGCGATCTCCACGTAAGTCACCACCAAACCGCTACGACCAGGGGAAACAAGGAAGTCAGACTTCCGTACAACATCCGGAAGTCAAACAACAAGCACGCGGTGGAACACTTTGAGAATAAGCTCTGGGCAGCGGATCAAAGGAAAGTTAAGGAATAAAGTTTTAAAGCACAAAGCCATAAGGAGTTAACCAAATATTTAACTTATGATCGTTATACATTTATCCCTTAAAGGTTGTAACCGATGTATTTAGGGGTAATTATTATCTTTTATGGCAAAAATACTATAGCCAATAATTATATAAATAACCCCTCAAATCATTGAGAGAGAGGAAAAAGTTTCCGGTAACAATCCGGCTATCAATACAAAATCATTCTCCATCTTTCTTTGAGCTTTAAGACTTTATCTTTGTTTTTAGCTGTACTCTTATTTCCTTTCAATCAATTTCTTGGTATTCCTCTTCAGATGAACCGAAACCCTCTGTTAAATAAATAACTGTGTGGGACATTTTCAGCATCCACACTCTTTATCTCTATCTCTTTCTCTCTAAACAGTACGGTTAGGTTTAATGAAGAAGTAGATATATACACTATACACACATACACGGTAAAATAAAAATGAAACACCCTGGGCCTAAGGAAGAAATTTTAAATTGGCCCAATAGCAGAGTTCGTTTCGTTACAACTCTCCTCCACTATCAAGGAATTCATCCTCTAATTCAAGTCTTGATCCGTTTGGCTGATTCCATCTTTAAAATCACCTCATAGTGATTTACCTCCATCTCTGAAAAGTATTGATGAGCTCACTTTTACATTTATGACTAGTACAGCTTGATGAATGACAGCTCTCAAATCTGTTGCATCGACTGACCGAAATTGCTTTGTTTTTTACTCGAATACACCCTGGAAAGACTAACACTTGACTTGAATCAGACTTACTAAGCTATCTGAAACTCCACTAACAAATAGGGTATCACCTTCCCACACCCCAACCTAAAACCGACCACACACAAGTAACAAATAGCAATGGTTTCCACAAAAGTAACATACTCGCAACAAAAAACTCTAAAACAACAAACTCAAAAACAACAATGAATATAATCAAAGGATGTGTACTGGCTTTAGGCTCAGCTTCCTCGTGGTCTCTAATAACAAAAGCTCGTGGACCAATGACTTGTCACTTGGGTGGTGGCGGAAGCAACCCATGCGCCTTCTACGGGTAGTCTCTGAAAATGTGACCCTACTGAACACAACTGAAATAACCCTCTGTGAAATTACTGGTGCTGCTGCTAGCGCTGAAATCTGAGTAACAACGGGTGCATCCACTGGCTTAGACCTACAGTACTTTGCAACATGATCCAACCGCCCACCTGAAAAACACTGTACACAATCTTTGGAATGATGACAGTGACAACGAGAAAAATACGGCGGCAATTCTGACTCCTCCATTGCTCTCTTTTGTCCTGAAGAAATCTCATCAGCTTTTGGCTAAGTCACCTTAAAGAGTTTATGTTCCTGTATGATCCTTCTCTCTAGAATAACAGCCTTCTCAACCAAATGTATCAGGCTGGTGTAGTCTCGCGCGGCGCAGCGAGTGCTAATATCCACTCGCAGACCATCCAAAATCTCATGATCAAGTCCTCATCGTCTATGAATCTCTCAGCAAATCTGCGCAGAAGACTGAACTTGCGCTTGTACTCCTTAACAGTCATAGTCCCCTAAGTCAGGTGCTCAAAGGCATTCCGTGCCTGGCTTCTTGAGGGAAGAACTTCTAATCATATTCCCTCAGAAAATGCTCGTATGGAAGACATACCTGCCGTGACTACTCTCAACAACTCCATCCCACCAGTGCAAACCGTCGTCTTTAAGATACTGCATGGCTAGATCCAACAGGAACTCCTCTAGACACCTCACACAATCAAGGTTGTGGTTCAGTATCCTCCTCCAACTGTCGGCGGTGGCAGCATCCAAAGATCCACTTAAGTGTTCCAAACCCATCTCCCACGTCTGTTTCATCAATTCCAGTACATGGGTCTTTCTCTGCGTCCAACAGGTGGTGGTGGCAGCGGTGGCGGTGGCGCACCTCCATTCATTTTTTGATGACCCAACTGACCACCAACCTCTGCTTTTGCAACACAAGCAACCTCCTGTGCAGTTATTTGAGCAGCCTCTTTTACAGCCACTCGAGCAGCCTCTTAAGCAATCTACTTGACTGCCTCCTGATATATCTGTTGAACATTAACCTGCTATTCAACCTCAACTTGATCTCCAACGTAACTACCCTCAGCTGGTGCATCCTGAACATTTTCTGATTATGTACTCTAGCGCCCCACCACGGGTAATTTTCTTTGGTGGCATTTGAAAAAGAAAACAAAGCTGTTTAGACTCTTTCGGAAACCGAGAGTTAACGACCAATGGACTAATGTAAAGGATGCTAAAAAATTTTTAAAAATATCTGAGTCCCATAAAACATTGAAAACATTTGAAAACAGTTGAAAACCATTGAAAACTGAATTCTATCTTTTCCCCGCCTCCCGGGTCGGCACCGGGACGACAAACCCACTCTAAAACCAAAATGTAACACATGTCTCATGCTCACCTGAGAATGGCGTGACACAAATCCTAACTTATATGGCAAGTCTCCCCAAATAACAAACTCTCACTTTTATTAATTAAATAACCAATAACTTTATAAAAGTACCCAAAGCACCTAATCCATCGAACATCCATCTACTCGTCAATCACACCTAAAAAATGATAGAAAGGAGGGGTGAGCAAAATGGTAATCACTCAGTGGGGTTTGGGATGCTAAACACAAAATGCAGTTTCGGCCATAACACTCCAAACACTGAATAAAGACTAAACATGAACAACCACAGCACCTAAAGCATGCAAACAGTAACCACGGCCCTACTAACAGTTTAAGTGACCGACCGCACCCTCCCACCAGGAACCCAGCATGGAAGAAGTGTCCAACAGCACTGCCGGGTATGACGATTTATAGATCTTAAGGCACCGGACAGCAGATTTACTAGACTTCCCACACCCTCCCTTCACCCAAGGTGTGAATAACAGAAGTATGTCTTTGTACCCCACAAGCCTAACGTCTAACATGCTCGACTATTTATATATATATATGTGTGTGTGTGTGTGTGCATACATAATATATAACACACAATTACCATTTAGTGTACACAATCAATTGGGTTGAATCATTTATATCTCTAAATCCAATTTACAAACAAAACTACCTAGACTCGATTAGAAAAAACAGATTGCATTTTAGTACTAGATTCCATCTATGAAGTTCTAGAGGAAAGTACAGCTTTTGCGGAATAACCCTCACCTTAGCAAAATGGATGATAACTCTGACTTCTGAACTCCGAATGCTCAAATGGATGTTAAATATGAATTCAGCAAGAAAAATCGAGTGATAATGGCCTTTGAATGACGAAAAATGGATATTTGGTTAATTAGCTGAAATCAAGGTCAACTGGTAAAAGTCAACCGTTAACGGTCAGACTGGTCACACCAGTCAAAATGGACCTGAACCAAACCGACCCGATAACCCAAATTCCTAATCCAACTAAAATTACTAAACGAGAAATCAAATTAACTAAACCAAAAATAAATTTACTAAACCAAAAAAATCAAATAATTTGATCCAAACCAATTGGTGGAGATCACAAGACATGATGGTGTTGTGGATGGATCTCACGTTCACAAATAAAAGCTTATGCCGGATTTGCATGCGGACGATGATGGTGGTGTGTGATGATGTCGGCAAGGAGGAGACACGGTGGAGAAGAGATGGCTTGTTCCGCAAGCAAAGAGTGTGAGATCTTTATCTGGGCTTAGAGCTTGAAAACTGCACCACAGGAGGACTCAGGTGATGACTAACTCTAGGGAAACTATGATGGTGGTTGGAGAAAACATCATGAATAGGCGTCTCGTTTGAAGGGAGGGACGAGACCACGATGACAGAAGAATCACAACAGCACACGATTTATTTCTCTTCCAATAATGTTAGATTTTGAATTAATTTGTACAAATGATTAATCTAATAAGCTGAGATTTTATAAATTTTGTATAAATATCAAATCTAACAAGGTTAGATTTAACGGAGAAGATGATATATACACTATACATACATACACGCAAATGAAAAAAGAAAGATGTGTTATTTTAAGCCTTAGGAAGAAATTTTAAATTGGTCTAATAGCAGATTTTGTGTCGTTACATTTTTTTTTCTTATATCAAGAGTTTTGATTTACTTTTTGGGAAAAAAACTTTAAAATTAATTCTTAATTATAAATTCTTTCTCAAATTTTTAAAAAATTATTAATTAAATCTTAAATTTCTAATAATGTTACAATTTTGAATGAATTTATAAAAATGATTCATCTAGTAAGCTGAGATTTTAACGAATTTGTATAAATATAAAATCTAATAAAGGAAGATTTATAAAAAAAGAATTTGAAATTCTTTATAAGCCCCCGTAATTATTAAAAAATTAGTTATTAAGCAAATTATCCCTTAATTTAACAGTAATGTTTAATTGAACAAGACTACTAAATTAGTTAATAAAAAAAATTGAAGTCAATAATAATTAAGGAAGTGATCATGGGAGGCATAATATAGCTGCTAATGTTTGCACGTTTTTTTCCAGTCATTTAGTTCCGATTAGCACCGACATCCTTCAGTCTTTCTGAAATAGTCTACTATTTGTTTTAAAATAATAAACTAGTATTTGTTTAGGAGTTCTAGTATATCCATTTTTTATATAATAGTTATTTTTATATAGATGAGTAAAAAATATATAATATTATTATTTTACTTAATAAAGAATGAAGAATTTCGTATACAAGAAAGAGAGTGGAAATGTTTTTTTTTCAGTTTAACTTACGATCATTTTTATTACAAGGTAAAATGTCTATTTATAAGCTATAGAAAACTAATGATGTAAGTTACAAAACTTACACTTATATCTTTCAAGTCGGTAAAGACTTACACATTAACAAATATAAGATAATAGATAATTATATATTCTTTAATACTTTTCCTTAATTATCTATTACGTACAACCTCATTAAAAACTTTATCATGGAAAATTCGAATGGGATAAAAAAAACCATGATAAGAGAAAAAGAGTATAATGATGATATCTTCCCCTGATAATGACATAGATGTTCTTTGTTTCACAGCTCACGCGGATAACGCATCTCAATGCTATGAATGTGTTTTCTGAATGTCGTAGTGGGAAGCGCTTTCATGAACACATCAGTGGTATTTTCACTTGAACGGAAATATTGAATATCCACTTCATGGTTATTCTCAAGTTCTCATATNGGGGGGGGGGGGGGGGGGGGGGGGGGGGGGGGGGGGATATGCTCAATTCTGTCACTCTCGACACATGGAGAATTATCTTCAAACATTTTTGTTGGTTTTTTCTTTGTAAGAATTCCGCTTGATTGTTGTATGCGATAAGTCATAAATCTGAGCCATACACATTTCCTACGCTCCTTGATGGAGCGCAATGGTTTCTGCATGATTTGATGAAGTTGCAACCAAAGTCTATTTTTGGGAACACCATGAGATCGCTGCTCCATCATTTGTGAAAACGTATCCGGTTTGTGACCGAGCTTTATGTGGGTATGATAGATATCCTGCATCTGCAAAACCAACCAAACCAAATTCAGGGTTTCTTGATAAAATAATCCCAAATCGATAGTACCTTGGAGGTAACGAAATATATGTTTTATCCCGTTCCAATGTCTACGAGTATGAGACGAGATGTATCTTACAAGCAGATTAGTAGCAAATGCTATATCTGGTCGAGTGCAATTTGCAAGATACAAAAGTCCACCGATAGCACTCATATAAGGTACTTCTGGACCTAATATTTTTTTGCTATATTCACAAGATCTAAAAGGATCTTTCTTAACATCAAATGATCTATTGATTATTGGAGTATTTAAAAGAGTCGCTTTGTCCATATAAAAATGTTTTAAGATCTTTTTGGTATAATTTGACTGATGCACAAATATTCCATCTCGGAGATGCTCAATCTGGAGCCCAAGACAAAATTCTGTTTGTCTGAGATCTTTCATTTCAAATTTTCTATCATGAGTTCTTGCATCATCAATTTCCTTTTGAGTTCTAATTAAATTTAGATCATCAATATATACAGCAATGATCACAAAACAAGATGAAGATTTCTTAATAAATACGCAAGGACATATCGAATTGTTCGCATAACCTTTACTCAATAAGTAATCACTTAAGCGATTATACCACATGCATCCGGATTGCTTTAATCCATAAAGTGATCGCTGTAATTTGACTGAACATACATCTTTAGACCTTGAGCTTAATGCTTCAGGCATTTTTAATCCTTCAGGGATTTTCATATATATATATCATTATCCAGTGATCCATATAAATATATTGTCACAGCATTCATAATGTACATATATAACTTTCTAGATGCCGGTAGACTCATTAAGTACCTAAATGCAATTGCATCCATAACCGGAGATTATATTTCCTCATAATCAATTCCCGGTCTTTGAGAAAAACATTGGGCAACAAGACGGGTTTTATATCTTGTTGTTTTATTTTTCTCATTTTTCTTTTGCACAAACACCCACTTGTACCCTACTGTTTTTACATTTTCAGGTGTTGTGACAATGGGTCCAAAAATACTTCTTTTATTAAGGGAGAATAATTCAGTTTGTATAGCCATCTTTACTTTTTCCCAATCATGTCTTTTCTGATATTTTAATATGGACCTTGGATCAGGATCATCACTTTCATGATCAATTTCTTTAGAAAAAGAAAATACTCCATCAATATCTTTTATTTTATTTCTACCCCCTAACTCTCTATTTTGGGCATAATTGATGGAAATCTCATATTTTCTTTTGGGGATTTTTATCTTTAGAACTCATCGGTCTCCCTCCTCTTTAACTGAACTCTAGATTCATTAGCTATGTTCCCATCAGTATGTTCTATGGGAACAGTGATTCTTGATGGAGCATTAGCAGTAGGTATATACGATTTTGTCACTCTTTTGTATCTGTGAACGTATCTGGTAACTGGTTTGCCAAATTTTGCAAATGCACAATTTTCTAAACTTCAAGTTCACTTTGTTTCGTAAGAGGATCAATGTGCAACAACGATGGTGTGCACCATGTAATATCTTTAGTAATTTCTCTAATTCCTCCCCCTAACGCTGGAAATTCATCTTCATTAAAATGACAATCAGCAAACCGTGTTGTAAATATATCACATGTTTCTGGTTGAAGATATCTAATAATACTTGGTGACGTATACCCAACGTATATTCCCAATCTCCTTTGTGTCCCCATTTTTATTCTTCACGGTGGTGCTATCGGCACAAAAACCGCACATCCAAATACACAGAGATGTGATATATCTGGCTCTTGGCCAGATGTTAATTGTATTGGAGAGAATGTATGATAAGTACTTGGTCTTATTTGGAGTAGTGCTCCTGCATGCAAGATAGCATGACCCTAAAATGAAATTGGGAGTTTTGTTCTCGATATTAACGGTGTAGCAATTAATTGTAACCATTTTATCAATGACTCAGTTATACCATTTTGTGTATGAACATGTGGAACTGAATGCTCAACATTGATTCCCATTGACATACAATAGTCATTAAATGTCGATCAAGTGAATTCACCAGCCTTATCAAGTCTTACTTTCTTAACTGAATGTTCAGGGAATTGTGCTTTCAACCTGATTATTTGGGTAATGAATTTTGTGAAAGCCATATTTCGTGTGGTCAAAAGACATACATTTGATCATCTACTGGATGCATCAATTAATACCATAAAATACCGAAATGACCCGCACGATGGGTGGATAGGCCCACATATATCACCATGTATTCTCTCCAGAAATACAGGATATTCATTCCCAACTTTAGCTGGTGATGGCCGAGTTATAAGTTTTCCTTGAGAAGATGTATTACATAAAAACTCGCCCAGTTGTAAAATTTTCTCGTTTTTCAACTGATGGCAATTAGAATTTTGCACAATTGTTTTCATCATAACTGAACCAGGATTCCCTAGCTCATGCCAAATTTTAAATGTATTAGTAAACTTCGAGTTTACTGTAACATATGATTCAGTCGTATTTATTTTTGTGCAATATAATCCGGAAGAAAACATTTTTAATTCTTCCAATATATGTTTCCCCTCTGATATAATGCAAAGATATTCAATGCCATTTTTACTCATAGTCTCAATATGATATCCATTTCCGCGGATATCTTTAAAGCTCAAAAGATTTCTTTGAGACTTTGTAGAATTTATGCATTACTTATTTCAAACTTTGTTCCCCTTGGCATTGAAAAATAAACTCTTCCATATCCCATAATGATTTTTGCATTACCAGATATTGTACTCACACTTCCGGCGGAGTTATGTACTTTGAGGTAGGAGAAATATTTTTTATCTTTAATAATCGTGTACGTTGTACCACTGTCTGCCAAACATATATCTCCATCCTTAATCTCAAAGTCTTGACATTTTCTTTTTGGTATAAGAGCACTTGTACTGATAGCGTGTTATTTAATAATTACTTTTATATAGGTGAGTGAAAGAGATGTATTATTATTATTTTAGTTAGTAAAGAAGAAAGAGTTTCGTATACAGGAAAGAGAGAGTGAAAATGTTTTTTTTTTAGGAAGAATTGCTAGAATACCAACAAACTTTGCATAAATAACTAGAATACAATGAAACTTTCAAAAATAATTAGAATCTTTGTACACCTTAGGAAATGACTATAAACACCCCTAAACACCCATGATTATTTTTTTTGATTTGAGGTTATTTTTAACTAAAAATCTAAAAATAATTCCCAAAAATAATTAACAAAAAAAAATCCATGTCACAAACTATAATCCACGTCACAAGCTATCAACGTTTAAGTTTCCCTCTATTAAAAAAAACCGCAATAAAAATAAACTGTAGTTCTCTCTTTTCTTCCCTGCATTTTCAACACTTTCCGCTTGCTCTTGCCTTCCCTGCATCCTCTAAAACACTCATAAGTCAACCATCAATTATTTTCTCGCTTGCTATTGTCTTCGACGAAATCATCTTCCCCCGACATTGTCTTCGACGAAATCCTCTTCCCCCGGCATCATCTTCTCCGCAGTCCATCTTCGCCAAATTCGTCTTCGTCTTCTTCTTCATCTTCTCATAAATGTCTTCTCTGGTAAAAATTTATTGCGGCGGAGTTATATTAACCGAGAGTGTAGGGCTTATTGCGGCTGAGTTATATATTATTCGAGACTGAGTTAGGATTTTATTGCGACTGAGTTATATATTATTGGAGACTGAGTTAGGGTTTCATTGTGGATAAGCTATATATTATTCGAGATTGAGTTAGGGTTTTATTGCGGCTAAGTTATATATTATTTAGTTAGGATTTAGTTACGGCTGAGTTAAGGTTTATTGCGCTAAGTTATATATTTGAGTCTGAGTTATATTTTCATTGCGGCTAGTTATTTATTTCTTTTATCAGATGGAACATGAAGATACTCGAGCACCTGAAAATGAATCACCTGATTACCCTCCAAGGCTTTACCCTGAAGGGACTTCAAATCTAGAGAACAAATAAATTAATCACACTTACTGTTTGGGAGAGTTCAGCAAAGTTAAAGAAGAAATAGGAGTGGGTGTGTGGGAAATTCTGAAGAAATACCCTATTGGAGTAATTGGTAGGCTTACTGATAGCAAAGTCTTTTGGTCTGGCAGAACTGTACATTTTCTACTATGTAGACAGCTGAAAGTACAGAAGAAGGAGATTTGGAGTGTGGTTGGTGATCAACCCATCAGATTTAGCTTACACGAATTTGGTTAGATCACTGGGTTAAACACAGACCCATTTCCAACGGAAAGTTTCTCACCTGACGAAGGCAAATATAAATCGTTCTGGGAGGAGTTGAAGGTGCCGCATGGTTGTGGACCCAAACTTGATGAACTGTGGGCAGTAGTAGCGGTATGTCGGTCCTGGAGTGAAGAAAAGAAAAAATGGTTAAGGCTTTTAGTTCTTCAAGCGAATGGACTTTTTGCTCAGCATCATAATTCTAGAATACCTTTTGAAACTGCAAAAAGAGTATTCGATGATGAAGGCATTATGACTTATCCATGGGGTCGCGCTGGATTTGAAAATCTTATCCATAAAGTTAAGTTATTGCAACCAAAAGACAAGACATACATGCTAAACGGCCTGAGTTACGCGTTATTGGCTTGGGCGTATGAATCTGTCACTTGCTTTGCAGAGCTTTATGGCAAAAGAGTCGATGTAAAGGAAGGTGAAGCTGCAGAGGCAGAACAGAAAGAAGAACAGGAAGAAGCAGAGGAAGTATTTCCGCTTCTTCGATGGGCTGGAACGCGGACCCGTGCACGTTTTGATGCTGTCCTTGATGCGGAGATTGAAGAGCATGATCATGTAAGTTTTCAGACTGAGTTATTCGTTATTTTACAGCTGAGTTATGAGTGGTTGATGGCTAAGTTATTCTTTATTTGATGACTGAGTTATGAGTATTTGATGACTGAGTTATGAGTAGCAGAAGAAAGAGAAGAAACCTAAGGAGGTTGAATAGAAAACCAAGGACAAGGAGGATGAAATTGGTGATGTAGAGAAGGAGAAAGAGAAGAAGCAGCAATTATCTTCGTCCGATGCTGCTCTGTCGCACATACTCACTTGTCTGGAGAATATTTCTCGTAGGGTTGATGGCCATGATGATATGGTACAAGAATTTCGGTCACAGTTTACCGTCCACGAATCAAAAATGGATAACATTTGTCATGCTGTGCAAGATGCAGTCAGAGATGCTGTGCAAGGTGCAGTCAGATATGCAGTCGATGAGCGTCTCAAATTGTTGGGAGAAAGTGCCCAGAACTTTGTCCCCAGCCTAAAACCTCAGCAGTTACCACAAAAGTCCATTAATAGTCTAAAGGCGGTAAATTTTCCACCGCAATTGTCCGTTGATAGTCCAAAAGTATTTAAGACCCCGGAAAATTTGGTGGTGAAAATTCCATTGGTGGATGAGCTTACTAAGGCCGATGGGAAAGGTATGGAGGAGAAATTGAAAGCGCAAGAGGATGCTGAGGCCAAAAAGAGGTTGGATTCTGAGGTGAAAAAATAGGTTGTTTAATGTACCAGGCGGGGTTACTGGTGTTGATTTTGTTAGTGTTTCTCCTGCTAAGAAACTAGATTCAGGACCCGCCAGAAGGACACGAAATCCTTGGATTATGAACAAGCATGCCAAGGAGATCGCTGCTGAGAAGGCGGCGGCGAAGGAGGCTAAGAAAGTCGCTGCTGCTAAAAAGAAGGAGGCCGTTGCTAAGAGGAAGGTTGAAAAATGCGAAGAAGGAGGAAGCGGATTTAAGGAAGAAGCAGGAGGAAAATGCTAAGAAGATGGAAGCCAATTTAAGGAAGAAGCAGGAGGCTGAGTTAAAGAAGAACGGGGCTGGGTTAAAGATAAAGCAGGAGGATGTAGGAAAGAGGCGTCGTAAAGGTGTAATTACTGTAAAATTAGGTTGGAAGGTTGAGCCTGCGCCTGTGCCTACGCCTGTGCCTGCGCCTGCGACTACGCCTGTGCGTGCGCCTGCGCCTGAGCCTGAGGACACAGAGGTTGAGGATATCACCAAAGAAGTTCTCGAGGGATTAAACGAATTCTTACCGGATTCTGAATCGGATGAAGAAGATGAGAAGATTAGGTCCGGGAGAATTAAGGAATATCGGCTTAAAGCTGTTAAATTCGCTCATGATGGGTTATCATTGTCGAGAATTGCCCCTCATGCTCCCTTTCCTCGTATTGGAGACAATGGGATGACGTGCATGAGGAAGACTGTGAACCGTCAATAGAAATCTACGATCCACTCGCACCTGTTGACCAGACGAAATTGGATATACTTAGGGAAAACATAAAGGCATTGGAGTAAGAACTTTTACACCATTTTTTATATAACTAATAGAAAGATTTGCCTAAACTGACTTGGGTTTAATTGTTTGTGAAAGTCAAAATCCAAAGACTATGCATTCCGAGGAGGCTAAGTTCTACAGATACCTCACCTATACAAGAGATCGTTGGGTGGATAGCCATTTTGGATGGTTGTATGATAATATAAGTATTCTTTATGGCTGAGTTATGATTATTTATGGCTGAGTTATGATTCTTTATGACTGAGTTATGATTCGTTATGACTGAGTTATGATTTTTTATGACTAAGTTATGAATGTTTTATGGCTGGGTTATGTTAATTATATGGCTGACTTTATCTTCTTTCCACAGCATTTTGCTGCATATATGAGAGTCCTCATTAAAAGGAGTATGCAATCGCCAATCCCATTCTACTCCAACTGCATTGCCTTTTTGGATCAATGGTTCGTATCATATATGGTTACTGTAGACTATAAGCAGTTCAAGATCAAAGCAAAGAATTTCAAATTCAGCAGTAGCTATGAGGCTTTTAAAAATGGTTTGGTACCCGAAAACGTTCAGACAAAAAGGAAGTGGTTCGAAGATGTTGATCACTTGTATGGAGTAATTCAAATTGAAGGCGATCATTGGGTGGCGTTTAACGTGGATCTTCTGAAGAGGAAGATTGATTACTACGATCCAATCATCGGACAGGTCACAGAAGAAAGTGAACTAAAAATCCTACGCCATTTTAGACCGCTGATGCAGATATTCCCTGCAATGATTAATGCATTAATTCCTGGCAAAACAATGAAGACGCTTTTGTTCAGAAGGATAAAGCCCAAAAACATTCCCCAAAACACCCAAGTTGGAGATTGTGGGGTGTATTCATTAAAGTTTGTCGAGTGTGTAGCGCTTGGTGTAACATTCGATGGGATATCCAATGCAAATATTAAGGAAATAAGGATGAAGATTGTAGTAGAAATCCACGATGAAGGAGGACTGATCGGAATGGGCATATGATGATATAACTTTTTTTTTTGTATTTGACAATGTCGTATGTTTGACTTATGATCACTCAGTATTTCGATTAAATAACTCAGCCGTTTCATTTAGATTACTCAGTTTTAAGGTAATTATATAACTCAGTCAAACCTCAAACATACCCTAAATTCGAAAATGTAATTTAAGATTTTGAAAATGTAATTTAAGACTGACCAAAATTATATTTAAGCTCCTTTTAGTAATATCAATTGAATATATCATCAAAATGTGTATAAGTCATCAAAATTATAGTTAAGCTCTTTTCTATATACAACTTGATACTCTGATTTGATATTGAGAAATATGTTCTCTTACAACTACTAAAAACTTTACCAATTGATATAAGTTGACAGTAAACCATATACAACAAACCATATACAATGTGTTTTCAGTTGAATGTGTATACTTTATTTCAGTTTCAATATGTAAATCATATACTTTCTAAATGCTATAAATTAATCCCTAAACCCTAAACCATGATCCATATTCATATAACTCAACTGTATTACTATATCTGTCACATAAATCAGCCGTGAAGTGTGTGATTTTTCATATTTTGGGTGGGGAAAATTTGGTCCGGTATTTTAATTCGCGACGTTTCGTTTTCCTATCTCTAATTATATATAGCACAGAAACATTAATGGAAACATCTGTTATGAAAACTTAATCTCATCAAAACATACACATCATGTCGATTGTCCCTCATTGGTCAACCAACTTGGAGACCTGGGTCACTGCAATACAAAGATCTGAGAATCGGGAAAACCTCTCTGTTCTAAACCCTGGTCCGGGTCTCTCTGTTGATAAAACAACTGTTACGTGGTTTAAGTTTCCACACGAGCTCTCGATGGCGATCCCAGATATTCTTCATTCCCGATCATTTTAAGGAACGGTGGTTTTTCATACTAGCTGTAAGCACAGAGCATATATGTCATCTATTTTTTTTTTTTATAAATCAGCCATTATATATTCACAATAGATTTAACAACAATACTAACTATTTTCGTTTCGTTTATTTCATAGCAAAAGTACACATGGGATCCTAAGTATAATGTGACAGTTTGGATAAGTTTTAATCAGGTGGCTAGATCGTGTTTTCGAACTCAAATGCGTCTGTTCAGGAGTATATGGGCGAAGGGAGGGGAGAAGCCTTTGTGGGTAATAGATAGAGTTTGGTTTGCTCTCATCGATATGTTTGATGAGTTTGGCCCTGATAATTTTGGGTTTGGATTGTATGCAACACCTGTAAAGTAGGTTTTGTTAACAACCAAATGTTTTCTCACCTATTTGGTTTGCTTACAGAAATCAAACACATAGTAATCATAACTCAACCGTAAATTAATCATAATTCAATCGTACATATTCAACCGTAAATTAATCATAACTCAGCCGCATAGTAAAATAACTCAGCCGTAAAATCATATAATAACCATAACTCAGACATAAAGTACAATAAAAAATTAGAGTCAAACCTGCCCAATTTATTAAACAAGCTGTAAAGTAACCATAACTCAACCGTAAGTAATTTATATAACTCAGCCAGGTTGCGATGTTGTTCGTATTTCTATACTAGGCGGGATAAATTCTCTAATGTCTAGCCGTTTAAAAGTTCCACGCGTTTACAGTCACGACACGCATGACGAATTAAATTATATTTAATTGTATCACCGTTATTCCACCCAATAAAAAATTAGAGTCAAAACTGCCCAATTTATTAAATAAGCTGTAAAGTAACCATAATTTAGCCGTAAGTAATTTATATAACTCAGCCGGGTCGCGACGTTTCGTATTTCTATACTAGGTGGGAAAAATTCTCTAATATCTAGCCGTTTATAAGCTCGAGACGTTTACAGTCACGACACATGTGACGAATTAAATTATATTTAATTGTATCACCGTTATTCCACCCAATAAAAAATTAGAGTCAAAACTGCCAAATTTATTAAACAAGCTGTAAAGTAACCATAACTCAGCCGTAAGTAATTTATATAACTCAGCCGGGTCGTGACGTTTCGTATTTCTATACTAGGCGGAAAAAATTCTCTAATGTCTAGCCGTTTACAAGCTCGAGACGTTTACAGTCACGATACGCGTGAGTTGCACCATTATTCCACCCAATCAAAAATTAGGATCAAACCTTTATTAAACCAGATGTAAAGTATCCATAACTCAGCCGTAGTCATAACTCAACCGTTGCTTTACGACTGATATTCTTCTCTTAAACAAAACACACAAGGATATGGTTTCATCGATGCTTCTTTTCTTTCCGACAGATTTACTCGAATCTATCGTTGTGCATGTGTTCAAAAGATCTTTAAAAGATCACTTCCGTTTGAAGATGACATTCAGAGCACTCAGAGAGATTTGTGAGTTTCCTTCCGTTTATGCATCAGTTGATCGCTTTGACCTCGATTTTCATTAGTGGAATAACTCCGCGGTTTTTATGAAACGGTGCTACGATCATAGTAATCCATGTGCTGTTTCCATTAAAGGTTTTCAAGATTATTTTTGTCTTGATAAAAAGGAGGATGGGTTAGCTCAGATTAGATGGGCCGCAGATCAAGGAATTGTGCTTGCTTTGTACATGTATGCAATGTTGCGAAGCATAGTATGGGACGATTTTACGCACCTTGCTCTGTTCACAAAGGAGTCTATTCGATCGATAAGCTCTGACTTTGCCAAACGTCAAATGTCCCCAGCTCCTATATTGAAAGCCGAGAAGACCGTGTTTGAAGCAGAGATATAAACAATATATACTTCTGTCCGTGTACTCCTTATGACGAATGGTATTATTGGTTGGACGAGTGCAAGGGTCCGAATATGTGTGATCAATGTTTCTGGACGAGAGAATATGGTATATTCCTCTTCTTCTTTTGTTTCGTGGATTATCCTAATATAAAATATTGGTGATTGTAATGGAGATCTTTTCCGTTTCTGTATTGATCTTTGCAATGGTGATTGTAATGGAGATCTTTCCCGTTTCTGTATTGATCTTTGCATTGGTGATTGTAATTGAGAACTTTTCTCAAACAACTGAGAATCCATTACTACGATTCTACAGATGTGAGATTGCAGTGGAGGTAAAAACAATTTGAATCCCAACCTACTCGATTGAATGTATATTGCTTTAGTCCAACTTGTCGTGGTTTCCATTTTGACAATTCTGGAAAAAACAATTTTTTGTAGAGGAAATTGGAAGCCCATATTTTCAAATAATGGGTAGATGAAGTGTAGCTGGACGAGACACTAATGGTGGAGGAAAAGCATTTGAAGCTTGTGGAAGATCTAAAACAATTGAGAAATTTCTTGATGGATAATATGGAGCGTTTGAAGACAATGGTTGCGAAGATGGAAGAAGAGATGAAAGAGATAATGGATGAGAAGATGAAGACAGAGCTCTTGGTTGCAAATGCAGCAATGGAGAAAATGGCTAGAGAGATGGTAAAGAAAACGATTCAAAAAAAGGGTGTGGTCGTGTTGCTTGTTGGAGGAATGGCATGGGTTTGTGGGAAATTTCTGTCTTGATTACTCGTGTATGTAATTGGTCAATATTAAGTGCGGCCATATTTTGCTGTTATTGCTTATTAGTATAGTCATGTATTGTAAAATTAACTCAGCCGTTTCAATAAGATAAGTCAGCCGTTAAGTAATTAGGTAACACAAATATAATGTAAATAAATACATAACTCAGTCGTAAAGTCCATAACTCAGCCGTATCGTAATATATCCATAACTCAGATGTAAAGTGATTAATCCATAACTCAGTCGTAAAGTGATTAATCCATAAAATGAAAAGTCGCTATATATTACACTTCACGGTTGACTTATAGGAACTTCACGGCTAATACATAACTCAGTCTTATTGTAACCAAAATCCATAACCCAGTCGTAATACAATAAATCCATACAAAACTTCTATAGTGGACAAGTTCTTACATTATGTCCAGTCTGATTACAATAAGAACATGTGTGTTGTTTCCTACGACGTTTACTCTCAAATGCAACCTCTAAAGCAGATTTCATCCTACTTTTCTTAGGCCTTCCTGGTGGTCGACGAACAATCGGAGGAAAGCACGCTTGGTTAGCCATATTATCTGGAACTTGGACCGCTGAATCTACCGGCATAATTGACTCAGCGTATGCATTTACCAAATAATTGTTGTGATAGTAATGACTGCACAGGGATATACGACAAATATTTCTATACTCAGCCGCTGGAATTGCATGAACACATGGTAATTTCTCGTGTTCGAAACGCCGGCATGTGCATATTTTTGCTTCCAAATTCACAACATGTAAAGACTCCCCAGAAGATCCATATGTAACTTCAGTATGATAGTCATCAATCCTCTGTACAGTCAACATTCTGGCGGCAGTAACACGATCCTATAATAAATACAGAATAAAAAATGTTAAGGATGATTATGAAATGTTTCGGCTGACTTATAAAATAGTACGGCTGACTTATAAACTGTTTCGGCTGACTTATATGTAGTAGTTTCTCGATACCGCGCGAAAGCGTGGTTTGCTGTGATCTAGCATCCTCTCTCCGTTCAACAAACCATCTAGTCATCATAACCCGTATAGATTCTAATAATCGAACAATATGGTGACTTCTAGCATTTAACAGTGCTATGTTCATTGATTCCGCTATATTTGTAGTTATCAAATTATATCTTTCACCCGGGAAATGAACACGCACCCACAATCGTATATCGGCTCTTTCAAGGTATCCATGGAGTTGAAGATGAATCGCTTCAATCTCCTCGTATATCGCATTAAAATCAGGCATCCTATAACATCTTGCCACTCTCTTCACCAGACGAAATGCATCTTTTCTACTGTACCGTCCCAAGATGTTCTTATATAAATGATAAGTGCAAATTCCCCGAGAAGCCAACGGGTACACTTTCCCAATTGCTTTCCCTATCGAGTTATGCATATCCGAGATAATCGCAAGACCCTCATCGTCAGGAATCAGAAGTTTTAGTTGCGTAAAAAACCACTCCCACGAATCATCATTTTCAGTGTCAACCACAGAGAAAGCAATTAGGAAAATCTGAAAGTTACCATCATGCGCTAGCGCTGTGAGAAGCGTCCCTTTGTATTCACCAGTGAGACACGTACCATCGACAACGACAACTTTGCGCATGAAAGGAAATCAATTTACGCTCGCACCAAATGCAAGGAAGACATACATGAATCTTCCAAACTCATCAATTTGAAGACGTGTAATTGTACCCGGATTTTCCCTTCGTATGTTGTACAAGTACGAAGGCAAGTTTTCAAACCCACTCTCAGGAGTTCCCATCTCGATTTTCCTTGCAACTCTTAGTGTTCTATATGATTTCCAATAACCCATCTGTCCACATAGAAAATGATACAAATAAGTCAGTCTCATGGTAACAATAAGTCAGTCGTTAAGTTTATATAACTCAGTCGTAAAGAGATTAATATCTATTAATCTCTATTATATAACTCAGCCGTTAAGTTTATATAACTCAGCCATAAAGAGATTAATATCTCTTTTATATAACGCAGCCATTACGTTTAACTCAGCCGTAAAGAGATTAATATCTCTTTTATATAACTCAGCCTTAAAGAGATTAATAATTATATTTACACCAAATTGCTTAGTGATAGACACTCCTAGCTCGAATTGACGGACCAACATCGCCGAGAAAGTCCTTGTACAACTCCCCTAAAATATCCGGTGTTGCTTTTCGAGATCGACTAGAACACTTAGTTACAGAACATGTATGATCTGAAACGTAAATACGAATATAAAATGCCAGGGGAATCATCGAGTGTAGTAGCACGAACTCTCCACTGACATCCATGAATCCAACACTTAACAGTGAGTGTGGTTGTATCAGATGAGTCTACATTAAAATCAAATCGATATCTCACCGTAAGAAGTTTAAGTCGTTTCTCCAAATCGTCTTTACTCTCAAATCGTTGCCATACCGAGAGGTTTAGGGAAGCCATATCTAACCTTCGAACTTCTGGATTCCTTTTAGATCCGCTCGTCGACAAGTTATGAGATATCATCTTAGGAGGTAGCGTTGGTGAATTTTCGTCTTCTGTTGGAGCCTCACCGTATAAACTGAAGTTATCATCTTCAGATGACTCACCATCCGAGTCATCGAACATATCAAACCGGCTATCAAATTCATCATTTTCTTCGCCTTGTTCGCCTACTTCATTTTCTTCGACTATTTCGTCTTCTTCGCCTACTTCGTCTTCTATGCATGTTTCGTCTTCTTCGCCTATTTCGTCTTCTATGCCTACTTCGTCTTCTTTGCCTACTTCGTCTTCTTTGCCTACTTCGTCTTCTTTGCCTACTTTGTCTTCTTCGCCTACTTCATCTTCTTCTCCTTCCACTTCGTCTTTGTCTTTGAAACTGAAACCATCATAAATCTCACAGTACTCTTCGAATCTAGATTCAACTTCTGAGCTATAACTGAATAACCTTTTTTCCTTCTCTATCGATCCGTAATTCAGATCTGTAAACTCCACGTAAAGACGTAACTGTTCAATTTTCCTGAGGCTTAGAAAACCATGCAACTGCCGAGTATTGGAGAGGTAAACTGGTGGAGTATCATGTGCCATTGTTTTCAAAGCTTTATTAGAGAACATGTAGCTCAGCTGAATTTGATGGCTTGACTCTTTCAATCCGTAATCATCGAGTACTATCTTCGAAAGTTTGTCTAGTGTTGTTTTCTCATCTATATGCCCAACTCTATACCCTCTACCGTCGGCGTTGAATACATATCTGTTTTTCTTGACCCAGTTACCAGAAACAATAATTACCGGATCCATAAGATCTCCCCGATCTCTGATGAATGAAAATAACGAAAAAGGTAGATCCAGAAGAACAAGAACAAGAGATAGATGAAGAACCCTAATTCCCATAATGGGAAGACAGAAAGACATGACCCATGATGACATGGCAAAAAAGAGCTGATGACATGGAAGATGACATAGAATATCGGTTACTCAGCCGCCAAACGAACCCGTAAATAGTATTTCAGTAATTAATCTTTCGCTTAAATCAGCCGTAGTAATATTAAGTCAGTCGTATCGTTAAATAATTCATCCTCAAATTAATGGTATTCTAGTAATTAATCATTCATTAATAAACCAGCCGTATTAAAGCTGAGTTTATTAAATTTTTGTAACTCAGTCGTATCTAACTCCATAACTCAGCCAGCCTAAGAACATAACTCAGTCGGAAATATTAACTCAGCAGTCTCTTATCAACAACTCAGCCAAATTTCGACAAATCACTGAGTCGTTGTATAAGTCAGTCGTAAGTTGTGCTCGTAACTCAGCCATCATATCATATAACTCAGCTGTTATATATAATAACCCAGCCGTTAGAACATAAATCAGCCATTATCTCATATCTCAGCCGGCACTGATGGCTGATTTATGATCGTAAGTCAACCGAGCTCTCATAAGTGAAAGAGATTTTTATAACTCAGCCGTAACAGCTGAGTTATGTTCCGCTATCTCATAAGTCAGCCGCGTTTTTTAAGTCAGCCACAACGTAACCATAACTCAGCCACAGATTAGGCCGGCTGAGTTAACTAATACACGTCAGCGATTTCCTACGTTGCGCAAGTTTTTTGCTTACGTGTTTATGCCTTTCTTGTAATTACGTTTTTTGTTACAACGTAACACAAAGGCACGATGGGTATTAATATGTATTAAAAACAATCCAGTAATTTTCAAAAGTTTTATATGGTTCTAGTCTTTTCACCTAAATTCCACAGTATTTAAGCTAACTTCCCTTTTTTTAACTTGACTAATGATTATTTCTACTGCAAGGTAAAATACATATTTATAGGCTGTAGATAACTAATAATTTAACTGATGTAAGGTACAAAACTTACACTTATATCTTTCAAATCAGTAAAGATTTACACATTAAAAAAATGAGATAATATATAATTATATATTCTCTAACACTGTTAATATTATCTTCTTCTTTTTTAGAACACATAACGATGTACCCTATGGAATTTGATTTTACAGACATCAAATATTAGATTAAAACTTGAATAATATACATGTTTGTTAATTGATTATTGGGAGAATTAATAAAATACCAATTTATGATATTATTTTGAGAAAAATATTATTTTTTTTTCAAATAAAAAATTCATATATATTTATAAAACTAATCATAAAAAATATAATTTTTTGAATTGTAATTTCCCAGAAATTTTCGTTTATTCTTTCATATACTTATATACTTTACTATGAACCTAAGAATTCATATTTATTTAATATTAAATATAAATAATATCTAGATAGAGTATCTGAATAAGTTTTTAAAACTCAGACAAACGTTCTGATATATCCATTTCATTAGCATTCGAGAACGGTATACCACGAACTCTAACTTATTTTTCCAGTAACTCAAATGATTCATTAATCCATTTTACTCATATCACCGATAAATCTACACATCCTATAACCAAATAAAATAAATGTTTAAAATAAAATACAAAAAACGTCTTTAAAATTCCCAAAACACATGATACATCGTACATCTATCTACTCGCTAATCTCGCCAGAAAATGATGAAAAGGAGGGGTGAGTAACGGGGAATCGTTCAACAAGGTCTGGGGTGTTATAATACAAAGAAAATTCAGTTTCTATCATAAAACTTCAAATACGGAATAAAGACTAAATATGAATAAATACAACGCTTAAAGCACCCAAATAGCAATCAGCTGGCCCTAGGTGACGAAGAAATGATTGCCCACACCCTCCACGAGGACTCACCAGATGAAATTGTAGCCAAATGCACCGCCCGGAGATGCTTTATCGATCATAAGATACAGGGTAACATATCGACTCAGGTTGCCCGCACCCCCTCACACAATCGTCGTAAGTTGTAAATACAGAACTCCTACTTATATTCGCTAGTACAAAAATCCTGCCTGCACTGATACCGAACTCCTGCCGATACCCCTGCAACTCTCTGAAGTCGAATATGCTCGACTATATATATATATA